>JALIZH010007378.1:0-16587 GCA_030522465.1 Rhipicephalus appendiculatus
AATAATAAGATGTTTTGGAATGAAACTAACATACCTTGAACAAGAAAGACCGTAACCTTGAAATGCAAACCAATATTTTATTAAATTAGGTAAAGCTACCCCACTAGAGATATTTTTGAGTAAAGATTTTCGTACATAAGCACTTCCTGCCTCATTCTATTGATCTATAAGAAATAAATTTGCAAATGTATAAAAGTATTTTAAGATACACTTGGCAGGTATCGTATCGGATTCAATGATTCCTAAAGTATTCTGTGTATCTATCTCAAATACTTGTTGCACGAGTATTTTGTATGGTATCGGGATACGATATTAAAGTATCATTGGCCAGCCATGTATAATAATTTGCAGCTGTTCAATCAGCGTGATACAATGCCTTCCTTTTGAGAATATAGTCGATATACGTGCTTGTACCCCTTATTTGTCATAGCACCTTGGCACTTTCCTCATTGGTCTCTGCGTCCCTTTCTCTGTTATAGTTATGATTTGTCCAGTGTCATCGTTTTTACACTCTTTAGAAGCATATTGCGGCGCTATAGTATTTCCTTAAGGGAACTCGACCCGGTGCTGTCATCTAGTGACGCGCTTCGATGAAGTCATTGCAATGTCTCGCCAATGCTTCGAAGCATTTGATCGCTGTTCTTTACTTATTTACCCCTTTATTCATTTCTCCTTCATTCCTTTATAGTGCCGCCTTTATTATTCGATTGATAACGCTCACGCACATTTAAACAAATTAACCCGAGTTCTTATAATGGCAAGCGGACTCCACGCGCGCATCCCAATTAATGTGGCTTCATAAATGTCATTTCATTCGATGCTTGATTCGATAGTCCAAGCACTGGCATACGATTATCAACGTTACGCTTCGTATTACACGAGAGCGTTTATCAGTGCGGCGATTAAATCGGCGTACCAATATGCCCTGAGACTCGCACTGGAATTGAGAAATCGTGTTTTTGAGATGCTGCAGCCGTTCAGAGCCAGAAGGTGAGTTTTACGAGGTCTCCCGAAGACCTTTCCGTAGCGTTCTCAGCGTGTCTATTTCCATATCCGCACAATCTCAAAAGCGCAAGTTCAGTTATTTCCTCTTCCAATCTTATCTTGCAGTGCACGATCCTACCTGTTAGCACTACCCCTATATTCTGTTTCCACGTGCCCTGACACTAGTTGCGCAAGCCGCACTGCTTCCCTTCGAACTTTATTACCCGTTCCTTCAATGGCGTCCTTCAGGTAAGTCACTGTCAAGGTTAGGGCGCGGTGCGGTATCTCTCGCAGTTCGAAACGCATGGAAAATATTCCTCCTGTTCGGCTGGAGTCCTTTCTGTAGACGTGCGGAATTACAAAATGAGCTAAATTCTCAGCTTCGTTTATAGATTTATTTTATGCCAACTGTACGTGCAGATGATTTAACGGTAAGATTTTTCGTATATAAAGGCAGCAGAAGAGAGCAGTGCCAGCAGTTGGCTCAGCAGCAGCTCTAAAGCCACCATGGTGAGCAATTTTGTCCGCGAACTTTTCTAGCAGCGAAAGTAGCCGACACGACTGCGTTTAATTTGAGCTGTTCTTTAACAAATAGCCACAGAATTAGACAACAATAATTCTATATGCTACTGTATGTTAACTATACTCTCGATACTATAATTCCCGCGAAACCTTTTATTAGGCGTCCTTAGGACAGAGAAGATCGCTAATAGTATGTTCTGATAGATACCTTTAAGCTTAGGGGTGCTTCAAGAGCCTATTACCTCAGTGAAAATTCTGTGTTCGCCATGTAAGCGCCGGCTCCTTCTAAAGTGTAACGTCGGCCTAAGGTGCCACGAACGAACTTTAATTTGGTGAACCATAGGCATCAGGGTTGCCGTTGGGTGCACATGAAAAGGCGCCAGAACTCACGCCAAAAGTAGTCAAAGTAGCCATGTCATTTCATATTATCGCCGAATTTCTAGCCAAATAGAACAGAAACGGTATTTTCAACAGAGTCTTTACTATTGATTAACAAATAAAACTATTTTGAATAAGTAAAAATACAAGTTTAAAAAAGAGCCATGGCGCCAACTTGAAATTTTCGTCGCGAATGGGGTCCAATGTAGCCAATTTGGCGCAATGTAGCCACCAACGGCAACCGTGATAAGCATAATGCCTTCTGATTGTGAAACATGCGCGTACACTTAATTAACTCTTGTATATTTGGGCAATGTATCTGCAACTAAGGACATGGCTGATAATATTGACAGTGCTATCGGTATTCCTCAATGCTACAATTTTATTTTCAAGAAACGCTTCATGAAAACACACCCACGGCCCATGCAGATCCGTGCCTGCGTCCTCTTGGCTCTCGCCACCAGCGCCTTCGCTGGCTACACCGGCTACGGTCTGGGCTACGGCCTGGGATATGGTGGCTACCGTCTCGGCTACGGCGGCTACGGTCTTGGCTACGGCCTCGGCTATGGCTATGGCCTGGGCTACGGCGGCTACGCTCCAGCTGTTGCCCACGTCGCCCACGCTGCTCCAGTCGCCACCACTGTCGCTTCCTATCATGCCCCAGCTGTTGCCACCGTGGCTCACGCCCCAGTGGCCACCGCTGTCGCCACCCCAGCCTTCGCCGCCTACCACGCCCCAGCTGTGACCACTGTTGCCCACGCTCCAGTCGCCACCGCTGTCGCCACCCCAGCCATCGCCGCCTACCACGCCCCAGCTGTCGCCACCGTGGCTCATGCCCCAGTCGCCACCGCTGTCGCTGCTCCAGTGGCCGCCTACGCTGCTGCCCCAGCTCTCGCCACCACCACCGTCCACCACGCCCCAGCCGTGGCCACCGTTGCCCACGCTGCCCCAGCTATTGCTTCCTACCACGCCGCCCCAGTCTACGGCTACGGTGTCGGCACTCTCGGCTACGGTGCTGGCCACTACGGTTTCGGCCATGGTCTCCTCGGCTACGGCCTGAACTACGGCTACGGCCTCGGCTCTCCCTTCCACTACGGTGCTCTCCTCCGCAAGAAGAAGTGTAAGTACAAAGTTCAGTCTATTTCAGCGGGCGCCATATTTTTAATTCCAGAATTCTACGATGTGGAACTGTATAACGAACTCCCACAATAACGGAACAAAGCCATTCATGATTGACTCACGGTGTTTAGTGTTTACGACAATCGCTATAAGCATACTGTTGGCTTTTTTTTCTTGCAAACTTGTTTCCTGCAGCTAGTCGTCACCATATAATTGGTTTATAAGTTAGTTAGAAATATGGTTAGTGAAGAGTGAACAGGGTGCTTTTGTAATCAGTTTAGGCTATACTAACGCCAATATAAATCAAAGAAATGCACATTTTTTCACGAATAGGTGTGCACCGCTGTGTCCGTCAGATGTTTTGGTTCCAGTTACGATAAAATTGTGCGGTTGCACTTATATGAATTGGTTTTCATGCGGACAGACTGCAAGACGGGTAGCGAGATGTATTAAATTTATGGGAGGTTGGAAGGGCCGATTTTGTCTAATGCTTCATAGCATAGGTACACATAAGTACTCGCTACATTGCAAGTGTTCATACTGTGTCTGTTGTCTAAATTCGCATTCTTTTCCCTCTTTTCAGAAATTGCTCAACGATAATTAACTTGAAGAAGAATATTAAGGCATACTATGAACATCTACCCCTGTATTGCCCCAAGCTTGAGCAAGGACAGTTAAGATGGATGAATAAAAGTGGTCCGAACACCATTACGCACATATGTGACCTCTCTTTCTTCAAGTTTTTCTACGTTGTATTACGAACCAAAATATAAGTTACAGATTTCTCTTAATGGTTCTGGTTTCACTGCATTGGTCATGAGTGTGTTGATTAACCGCCAGTTTGCCTAATAATACGACGGGTAGCAAAAATAAAGAAATGTTCTTGAGCGCAGCATCGATATGCAGGTACAAATCTTTACGGCTCTAGTTCGATGAGGTCATCTTTGATAAAAGGTGATCATATTTATCTCTCAGAACGCTTAAGAGCTGACAAAATGAATAAGCTTTAGCAGAAAGTGTTTTTGAAGCCGTTGTGACTGGGGGGTTCACCGTTGGAAATTACCATAGCTGTTTTACAGAGACAAGATAATTTTAGTAGTTGGCAGCGTAAGCCGTCGTGTTCCCAAGCTCTCCCGTTCATTTAGATTGTCCCCGCCTTCTTCTGTTCGACAGCTGCACGCGACGATAGTACAAAAGAATGCAAAACAACTCAAGCCATGGGGGCGCCCCACCTCCGAAAATCCGCACTGACCGGAGTTACACTGCGTTTTGATGTGCATTGCCATTTGTGACTGTACCTTTTTATTGGGTTTTCATCTTTTGGAAGTTATTACCCGGAGTGTAATTTTTTATGCGTCTTCCATAAACATATTCCATGTCTTATATCTAAGGCTACGTCATCGTTATCAATGCATAATAGCGTCTAATTGCGTACACGCGACTGCGCAAAGAGTTCGGAAACAGTATGAAGTCGCAACAATGGTAGGAAACAAAATATAGTTCCCAATAGATAGTTGCACAAGTAAAGTGCTCCTTTCTCGGGATAAATGGAAATCTCTTCTCTATTCTTTTCCTCCCCTTTCCCCCTTCCCCCCGTGTAGGGTAGCAAACCGGGTGCAACCTGGTTAACCTCCCTACCTTTCCTTTGCTTTTCTCTCTCTCTCTCTCTAAAGAGTATGGATGTTTTACCACCTCTGCACACCTTCGCCACTCTGAACTATCGCGGCTGCCTCGAACAAACGTACGTCAGACTGGGACAGGATGTTGGCATTTGGTACAAGCTGCTCAAGATAAGGTGCACAAGAAAAGCGGCGATATATTGCAGTCGCTTCTCGGGAATTGTTTATTCGTGATTCTATGTGAACGCACGTGCCAGCTCCTGATTGCCACTTTTATACTTTTACCGCAGCCGCTCTTAGCTTGGCGACAGTTCGCTCGACTTGCGATTCGAGCCTTCGCGCTCACCGTGCGTGAGTATTCATGATTGCTGGCAAACAAAGTTAAGCAGATTGCCTGTCGGTGGGACCAGGCGCATGACTGCCATCACCGCGGCCTATATTCGTAACAACCGGGAATTCGCTCCAATATGTATGCATGCATGCGTGAGATAGAAAGCGGGAGGCTCCCAGAATTCCTAGATGAGGGGACCACGTATGCCGCTTAATAAAGATTGCTGAAGCTGGAACAACGAAAAAAATTACCTGCCGGCGTATATAGTTGTCCTCTCCTGCCGTCGAACCAGGTGACTCATTCTAATTCCACTAATGCTTTCCTTGCCTGGCGTTGACTGCAGTATTTACTCTTTCTTTGTGTGTGTTCGTGTTTGGGTAGCTTTGTTCCCCTTTCTATGTAAGTATATTGCTGTTTTCTTTCTTTTTTTCGGCACTTCTGTGCTGAAGCAAAGCTAGGCCCTTGTGACTTGGTTTTCCTGATTTAGGTCATCGCTTCATGTTTGTTTGTTTGTTTGTTTGTTTTATTTCGAAGGGGGGGGGGGATGTTCGCTTTTCATCTATTCACATATTTTCGTTTAGGTGACTTTCCCGCATATTCATAAAAGTATTCATTATCTTTGCGTGCGAGCCCATCCAAAGCTTGTGTCAGTAGACGGCACTGCACGAGCGAAACTAAAGTTTTGCTATGGTTGCCAGCGGTTAGTCTGTCATGTTTTGTCCGAGCTATCAATCTTTTCTGAATTCAAGGTCCTGTATTCTGAAGACATGTGTTTGAAGAGTACATAAAGCCCGCCTGCTTTCAGTGATCGCTCTGAAATGTACTATCGTACTTCGAGCCTACCGAAGTCACTTAGGAATACATTTCGGCACAATGCCGCTGTGTTTGTGTTAAGAACATTGTGTACGTCTCAGGCGATTGACGTTTGCCGGCGTGTTCGCATCTTCAAATGTTTCTCGTCTTTTTCGTTTATAACAAAGCTCACACGCGCATTTTCTTATTCTTACAATTCAAATGACGCTTGACTACATTTGTTGGTTTAGAATGGCAATCCTCTGGTTATTTTTTTTTGCTTTTGTACTTGCGCTTCAGCCTCCATTATAACATTCGCATAGCCTACGCTATGGCTGCCTTAGGCAGCGCTGCTCACTGGTGTCTGAGTGCATGCTTGCGAGCACTGCCTCTCTTCTGCACAGTGGAAGAGAGTCATGGCTGACTGACGGTTCTAACCAAAGCGGCTTCGGGGACACTAACGCAGTGTCCACGGAGAGCACGACGGTTAATTTCCAGTTCCTTTCCTTGTATCCTTGCATTTTCAATTCTCACTTCCACTGTCGCTGTCGTACGCTCGTGTAATTTCGGTATCCAAAGAAGTTTTTACTTCATTGCAGTGTTTGATTAGCTGCAGAATGTTTTTTTTTTCATTACAAGAACACCTCTTCTCTCCAACTTCTTGGTTTCAGGTTATTTTTTTGTATATTGGCGAACTCGCTTTCGCTTCCTTAGGTGTTTTTCACTCTTCATACAATTATATTTACATATATGTGGACACTTGCGGGATGAAAAATGCAGAAGCGCATAACAAAAAGTGGGCTTAAAAACCAGCAAAGTTCAGTACATATGCTCCAGTCTTTGTTGTGCGGCTTTGGAGAGTTGACGTAATTTCATATGCATCACTTCCTGCGTAAAGGGGGTTCTGAGAAAATGTATTTGAATATATCTTGGCTAGAGTGCGATGAAGCGCCGGTGCTAGTTCAGGCAGACAGGCACATGGGCAACGCGAACACAAACACGTACGTTTCTGACAATCGAAGCCACTTTTTGTATGTGAACGTTTCGCTCCGTTACTTTGCGAAGGCTCGTAAGAAAGCTTTGAGCGCGATATTCAATGCGCGATGAAATTGATCCAGAAGACTGAAATCAGAGGACTTCCTACAGATTCTTGCCTAATTGTAAGCTATGAGAGAGTCCTTAGAAAACACTGAATAAAGGATATGCGGGCCGTGCAGGTTCCCTTTGGAGAAGGTGTCGTTTCTCTGCCAGACAGACGTTTTCATTGCAACCACTATTAGCATACAATGTGTCCGCCTTGAGGCAGATTTTATGTGTGTTTCTATAAACAGATTCTATGAATGTTGAAGTGTCACTTTATGGTAATGATGTCATACAACCTCAAAATTTGAACTAATGTCGTTCGGCAGTTTGGAAATTCAATTTGAGGAAAAAAAGATCCGAGTTACAAGATGAACGCCTTTACCGTCAGAAGAAAACTTTCTCAAATAGGCTTGGCTTGCAATGGCATTTGCATACTCCCACAATGCGGTTGACACAATGAAAACGTTGTATGTTCAGGCCAAATTGAAATCCTTAACACACCCTTTCGATCTCTGTGTAAGTTCGCGCCAAGGAAGGCATTAAAATAAAGAAGTGGTTTATTTTTTTATTTAGCTGAAATCCAGTTTCAGGTATGCATGGTTTCTTTCGTTATGGTACCTATGGTGCCAGATAACTAGACCACTCCATCAGGAGAACATCTCAGCTTAGCACGAGTAGTAAGGAATGTGCAAATTGCCTTACACTTTCTTGAGACCATTTTGCGTGAATTGCAGGAAGAGGTTGTGGCAGTACTCCAGGCTGTGCATGTCGAGCGATATTTCAAAAATGGCTTCTCCGTATAAAGTCAGAGGTTGCATCTGAATTGTAAGCCAACTATGAGCGAGCGCCCATAATATGCGAGGGGCCATTTACTTTATCCACCACCTCCTCGCGCCCCTGCCCGGTCACATACCTTAGGAGCTCTACTGGCGACTGCATTTTATCCTTGAGATATAGTAAAATGGCATATTCAACTTTATACAAACTTCCAAGTTTTAATCACGACAGTGACAGAGTTGATTTGTGGATCTCAAACTCAATCTACTAATTTCACAGCCTCAGACCCTCCCCCCTCTCGAGCCCATTCCCCCCTCCCCTCTGCTCCACAGGGCCAAGAAGAAACCTATGCCATGAATTGTTCAAGCGTAAGCAATGTCGGAAAATATGCAAGAAATGAGAACCATCGCAATATTCTAGAACACTTAAGTTTACATTAAGCCGCAACCTACTGAGCCATGACTGTCCTGTGTGGTTCCCGCTTCTGCCAGAGGAAATACGCTGCGGGTTATTTTTTGTGCCGATTGAAACCCCACACGAGGAAATTTTCGTAAATCAGTGAGCTAAAATTAATGACGCTGAAGAGAATAGTTAATTGGAACATATATTGGTATGCCGCGTACGCTTATCCAAGGTCTACCCAGGCGCCAAGTGTAGTGCAAAAACACCTAGATGGCCGACGATACGTAGCTGCATAAACGTGCGAGTGTGTCGGGCCGTCGAAGGCTAAAATAGAGCGACATCTTATAAACCGCCTCACGTATGGAAGGCGCGTTCTTCAGCCTACTAAATATGAGCAGTGATAAGGAACGGCCGCTTAACGTCCTCACCCCATCCATTCCGGCGTCACACTTGCTATCCTTATTCCCGCGGCATTGAAAATGCGTCAACAAGCGCTCACGGCCCCCCACGTGTAGAATGTACTGAGGAGAACATGTTTAGAGTAGTAGAGAGCTGAGCTAGGTTGTTGGCATTCATGTTAAAAGATTGGGCGTGCAAACATGGACTAACGGACACAATGAGGTTATCGAGCCCACTGTAAATGAAAGTTTTGTCAAGCTAAGATGTAACAGAGTTAATCGCTATAAAATTTAGGCCTCCATTGCATAGTATGAATTCTTGAACACATATGGTAGGACTGCGCGAAAAGGAAACACGGACGAAGCAGAGTACACAGGACGGGCGCAAACTTCAACTGTAAATCGGAAGGAAAAAGCAGCTCGATATGAATGAACATCAGCCTGACACGTGCTCTTACAAAAAAAAAAAAAAAAAAAAAAAAAAAAAAAAAAAAAAAAAAAAAAAAACAAAGACTAACTTATCAAAAGACTGCGGTCCAAAACGCCAAACAACAAACAGTTGACGATAATGATATGCTTTGTAACGACGATTGGCAAAAGCCTGCGCAGTGACTACGCAGTGACTTTGCGCCCGTCCTGTGTACTCTGCTTCGTCCGTGTTTCCTTTTCGCGCAGTCCTACTATATGTGTTCAAGAATGCACCAACTAGCCCAAACGAGTGCTTTACTGCATATTATGAAGATTGGACCAAGATCGTATAATAGCAAAATGTGGGAGATTGAGATACAGCGTGAAAGAGTGAGATACAGCGTGAGATACAGCGCAAAATTTTTCAAGGCCAGCACTGCAGCACAGACATTGTTGCGATAGTGTAGGGCCTCTTAGCTCGTGCTCGAGCCTTGTTTGCTGCGTTTCCTTCCGGTGTCAAGGCTGATGTAAGTGGACTTTACATTGATATAGTAATGCCTGATCAGTGCTACGTACAGCAGAAAAATAACGACGGGAATCGCAGGACTTGCGTTGCCCTACACATAAACATTAGCACAGCTTGCACTGAATCGCGCAAGGCTGGATCACAGCAGAGCTGGTGGGCGCCTAGCTTGTCCTGGCTTGGCTAGGCTTTTTACACTCTCACCTCTCCCTTTTCCTACCATTGCTATACTATACTATAAATGGCCATGATTGCTCTCACCGAAAAATTTTTTGTCAAAAATTTATCAATTTCACTATCTTTATTTATTTTTATTTCTCTTTTCCTCTTTCTTTGTACTGGTTCTCTCGCCAACCAGAGCTATTGCATCCCACGCCGGGAGAAACGGGCGCACGTGTTCTGGGAGCGAAGGAGAGGACGACAATAAAGAAGAGGGTGAGTTCTGGTTCATGATGGCGATAATATTCAATCTACGACACATGACCAATCTGGAGCATAACAGCTCTGGTGTAATCTTTCTTTGAAGATAAAGGCGTACACGTGTGTTAGAAAGCCACAGTAAATCGGAGAAATAAGGCCTCAAAGGTACGTTGCCCAAGACACGTACGAACAAAATTACAGAGCCCGCTGCGATTGATGGGTACAATCTAACTGCTCGGGTTTTAGGTCGGGAAACCATCAAGTGATGATGAAGCACGCCGTAGTGGAGAACACGAAAAGAAATAGAGAGGGACAGAAATGGAAGAAGAGGTACATAATGAGAGAGACAGAGAGAGTCAGAAATAAAGAGATAGAAAGAAACAGAGAAAGAGAGAAGATAGAAAAAAAAACAGGGAGAAAGAGGAAGAAAGACCGCAATAAAGACAATCAAGGAAGGTCGCCCAGCTCCGCTGCTCTTTCAAGCTTTGCACCACAAGTGCGGTGCTGCCTAAATCTTTTTTGCATGGTTCTTGCAGCGTTATATCGGCAACCAGCTTGTCAGTCGTGTGTGTACAGCGAAACTGTGCTGCCGATATATTGAAGAAAACGATATGAACGCGGTCGCCTCAGTGTCCAGGCATGATAAGTAGAAAAATGTACCACTACGTGATAGTACACCAATACAGGTATGAAACATTTCGCTTAAAATGTCTCCTTTCACCCTTGGACAAAACATTTCTGGCCAATCCCGCGAAGATATATATAAAACAAGTAAAATTAACCTTTTTAAGATGAAGTGGGTGAGTAGTGCAATGATGGTTTAAATATGGACAAAATATTTTCCGATCATTTCTTTATCTTGTTGAATACCAATATAAACAAACAGCAAAAGCAAGAAAGATACACAACCTAAATATATTGCAATATGTAGCAAACGCCCCTGTGCCTGTTACACAAAAATGCCATATTTCAAGCACATAGGAAGAAGTTCGCAGCATTTAGGAAGGTCTCCTAGTAAGAAAAAGAAACGCAGTATATGCAGGGTCGCCATATTAACAAAAAATTCAAAGAACGAGAGCTTGCGGACTTGGCTAATTATCTCGACTAAGACATAGGTGGTAACCCAAGCAAGCCATCCGGTGGAACGTTCATTCCCAACTTTATTGTGTAGCGAGATTTAATTATGAATGTTGTGCGCAGTCTATGAGAAGCACGCACCGGCTTCTAACGCCATGTGAAAATTCCCGCGCTGAACATTTACTAACTTTGTTTGTTGCGAACGACGACAGATGGCGCCACTGCGCCTTTCACCGAAAGAAATGCCGCATTTTTTCCCGGCAGTCACCACAGGCAAGAAACAGCTGTCATTTGTTATACACGAAGCTGACAAAATAAAGTGCCTATTCCTAATGCCGTGTAGAGCGAATTACTGCTTAAACCTTGCATAAATGACCCTGCCAATTTCTAGGGTCTAAAGCTCCGAAACCTATATACAGGGTACCCCAGCTAACTTTAGCCAGAGCTTAAAAATGTTACGCCGCATTCCATGAAGTCGTGACGAAGTGCATAAAATAATAATAATAATAATAATAATAATAATAATAATAATAATAATAATAATAATAATAATAATAATAATTTGTCGCGTTCTACAACCAAAGCCTCAATATGATAACAAGAGACACCGCAACTTTTCTGTTAATGCTGTTCTGTATCATTGAGAAATTTTCTCACACCAGGAAAGAGTTCAGCTAACATAGTAGTGCACGCTTTGTTCCCAGTGATGTCCAGCATTCGCTCTGCGTTGCGGCCTTCCCTGCAACGTTATTGTGAGATGGCAACGTCTTTCATTTTATTGTTACTCGTCATGATAGCGTAGAACGTCTCAACAGAAGGTACCTACTTCCCGCGACCGCCGAAACGCATCTGGTATTTCGCAAACTTTGCACAAATTTTACAGGAAGCCTGAATTTTCCTAATCTGCAAGGTGGTCAGTGTCGATTTCACGCTTTGTTCTAGAGAGGGCTTTTCTTATGCCAAGTGTCACACTTTTGTATCGGATAAAGCGTGGTCGCACACTTTTAGGCGAATTGATTTTATGGACGACGTCTTGGCAGCCCTAACATAATTTTTCTGTTGAAGAACAGGTAAAAGATCTTACAATGTTCTGCATGTTTTACGAAGTGGCTCTGACATTTATAGGCGCTGTTTGTTTATTGGGTAGAACTGGCAAATTACATCGTTTGAAAAACTGGGTATGCATTTTTTCTAATTCAAGAAATTCCATGTATTTAAAAGAGAAATTACATATAAATTGTCTCCAAAATCAAGATGGGAGCCGACAGATGGAAACACGTATTTCTTTTTTTTCTAGAAGGGCCTCAGACAGGCTGTCCGGCGTTTCGAACCTATCTTTCTCAAAGGCGCCTTGTCAATACTAACCCCCTTAAAACTAACACGCCAGGGATGACAAGGCGCCTTTGACAAAGATAGGACCACCTATCGAAACATCAGCCAGCCTGTCTAAGGCGCTTCCTCTGTTCTTTCTGCTTATCCCACTATAAATTGTTTGTTATTTAAGACATATTTTTTACATTATATTAGTGTGTTTTCCTACTCACTGCCAATGATGCTGTTGCTGATGATGGTGCCGAAATTGGAAAACACCTGTCTCATTTACGGAATGAAGAATGTGTTTTCCTTTTGTGCTTGTCAAAATGATACACTGTGCATATTGTCAAATGGCGTAAGGCGCAGTCCCTGTATAACAGGGGACTAGTTCACCTACCGAGGAACAATGAAAATATCCTCAGCAAAAAGGTTTAACAAACTAAGCGGCCGCCATATTATCAGGGTATCATTTTTACGATAACCTTTTGTTAATAATCGCCATCTGTAAGCGCCCCAATTTAAAAAAAGCCCCTGAATCTGTAGTGTATACATTAAATCAACACGGCCGTCAGTGTTAAAAAAAGCAAAAAAAGTCCTTTTAAATCTTGTAAGAGAACCAAAAAGCGCCACTGCCAGTCACCCCTACATGCTTGAATAAAGGACAGAATCGCCTGAGTGCTTGAAGAGCCGGAAACTTAATGTGACATCCACCCAAGGGAGATTGCCCGCCCCGGGACTCGACAACAAAGCCTCATGATATGAGAACAATAGTACAGGCGGCTCACACTGGCACGAAAGGAGCGAAGATTCTGGGGCGAGACATCGTGGCGGCACATCGGTCAATGTCGCCAGATCCGGGAAATTGAAGATTCAAGCTCGAGCGACCAGCCATGATCTGTTCCGTCTTTGAGGGCGTCTGTATTTCGTGGGAAACACCACACTAGTCTCGTATCGATTTCAGTCTGAAGGAAACCGTGCAGCGCTGGGGAAAGCTGGAACTCGCGCAACTCGTGTGAGCGCGGTGTTAACAAATGTGTCTTCGGCGGCACTCAAATTTATCGGCGCCTCCGTTTGAAGCATCGAGTGATTCGTCGAGCAAGAAACACTGCTGGGGGGTGCAAATAGCGTCATTAGAGATTGAATTGTATCTCCCCCCCTCACCCCCTCTTCTCTGGTGGCTACCGAAGTGCGTCCAGCGGCATTTACAATGCTGCACATCTTATATGTCGTAGTTCAGGCATGGGGGACACAAAACAACCACGTCGCGGTATTATCGGATTTTTGCTTTCCTCTGCCTACAAGAGAGTGGACTGAAACTGAAACGAGGGAAGACGTACAATTCATTCAGGCAGCGCTGACAAGACAGACCCGCTTGCCTAGGACAGCATCTGATACTGTGGCGCCTGCGCGTCTCCGACGTTCTCGGCGGCCGAAGGCAGAACCTTGAAAATGTACAAATATAAACGCCCAATCTATACAGACGCCGAAGACGGGTCTCTATGTATGCCCAGTATAACTCACTGAGTACTGAAAACGGCCGCTGCGAGGGGCACACAACGGAGCTTTCTGCTTTATTCGGTGTTCGTGCAGTGTTGGATTGGTATACGTGATACCCCTCAGCTGCAGTGCCGCCTACATCTGACAAACTCAACGATGTATTAGAGCGCGCATAGCAAGACATTACAGCATGCAACACTTTCTTCAAAGTACGATTGTATTCTTCGAATATAACACTTCAAAAGCATCATAAAGTATAATCTAGTTAGTGCGCAGTAGTGCCGCGACCAGCCTTTAAATAGAACGTCATCCTCATTTGTAGTTCCAAAGGCGAATATTGCCAATTGAAAAACATAGGGTCTACGGACATTTAATGAATGAGCGCCCATCATATCTTCATTTGAAGTCGCCCTTCGTGCCGCTTCAGGAAGCTCAAGCATAAGGCATTTTGCGAAGGTAAGATATTGAGACCATAGCCTAGCGTGTAAGCGATTTTCTTTGCTACATTAGCGTTGTTGATCTCCTTGACATGCTTGAGCCCGTATAACCGTTTTAATAAACTGCACGATGAATGCTTCCTTGTATGCGTGTGTTGTGCAAAGTCCGAACTTCTCCCTTTTTCCTTTCTCCTCATATTTTTAATTTCCGTTTCCCTTCCCCCGTGCAGGATAGCCAACCAGGTTGTACTTCGTTAACATGCCAGCCTTTTCTTCGTGACTTCACCCCTTGAATGTGATTTATTTACTGAAGTGGACTTTAATTTGTGACATCGGTGCGCTCTTGAGCCTGTTGTATTCATTCGTGTGCGTATTATATTAGTGCCTTCGCAAACTATTATAGAATCAGCAGTACTCGGCCACTATAATTTTAAACCGCCTTCACAATTCACCTAGGTTTTAAACATTTCCACTCAGTGAAGAGTCGTGTCTGGGTGGCTTAATTATCAATTTAGTTTTACTTGTACAATAATTTGAGAACACACAGGTGCTTCAAATGAGCCTGATTAACAAAAATCCTTGGTCAATAACTGAAGCTTCGCTCGTTTTAACGTTTGCAGGCATGAAGGCGCAGACAGAGAAAGACACGTGTCGGGACGGCAGCCATGAGTGAGAAACTCACGGTCATTAGCGCGAAGAAGGGCTGCATGAGCACCACGCCTTCCAAACGTTAAAAGTGTATGTAAACGTCGTTATAGGCCATTAGCAACGCTCCCGAGGTGCCCCGTCAACTGTGAATGAACGCGCCCGGGGGGATTTTTCCTCCCTCGACACGTCGATTGCGTAGCAAAGTCCACTACTATTTCCCGGGGCACCTTCCCCACTCCCTGATGGTAGGAGATTGCATCGCACGGGCACAATAACTAAAGATCGCACGCGAACGTTGCAGGCGACACGACCCACACGAAGCCTCGCCAAGGGAAAGTTTTGCACATTCACGTACTCGTGGTCTGCCCGCTAGCGCTACTGCCAAAAGGACAGAACTAAGCAGCGAAGGAGAGCGAGAAAGTTCACAGGGTTCTTTTTAACATCTGTTCCTCTTTGTCCTGTTCCATTAGCATAATATTTCCCAGAGACGGCCATTTACCGATACATACGATGTTGTGCTCGTCACACTCCTTCCTTCTACAGGCGTGCACGCCAAAGTTACCACCGCATGATATAGCGTCTGCACCGGGAAAAGCGGGGGGGGGGGAAAAGTTCATCATTTTCCCGCTTTTTAGGGGACTCTTCCCCGTTCTCGGCGTATTTTTGTATTCCGGATGATTTGTAGGCAAAGAACAGCGTCGTGGGGGGCTTGGTCCAGGGTAGGGAGATGTGGCCCTGCCCAGGGCGTTTTACGGCTATCTCCTGGCATGGCTCAACCTCCATGGAATACTGCGCCGCACTGGCAAACGGGGCCTTGCCGATTATACGAACGTCCCCACGCGATTCCCGAGAGTTTATTCAGAAAGTTATCACGGGACGCCATGCAGTTTACCCGGGTGTCGCTCACATTTTTTTTTCTTTGTCGTTTTCGCCTGCCTTGTGTACCTTGCGTGTGCTTTTGTATCTACGCGAAGAGCCTTGTGCAGACACCCTTCTGCCTTCGAAGTAATCATTCCCCGACATAACTTATCGGATGCCCCAGTAGACAGTTAGATGAACGCGTCCTCGATACTCATGATTCTGACGCCGGTATGCACCAGTAAAACGTCAGAACAGGAGCACAGAACACGAAGGCATGTTTTACAGAACAATGGTTTTCTTCGCTCAAGCACCCGAACAGCGTAGAATGCTACAAATCATTGGTGCAACATTCCGTTCGTGTCCATAAAATGCGGCCGAACAGGATCGTATCACAAGCACGAAATAATGAAATCAGTCAAGGGAATATCACGCCGAAGTCGCGTGACAATATAAGTATGCAAATAACAACCCCTGGTTTACCTTACGAGTACAGGATACTTGAGAAAGCGAAAGACTACATGGGTCGGGAGAAACTGAGCAGCATGAAATGAGGATATGCAAAGGTGGAATGTTAGGGTAGCTAGGGCGTAGCTGATGATGTCATTGCTGATGATGCCCTGCAACACTGATGATGCCCTGCTGATGCCCTGCTGATGATGCCCAGCTGATGATGCCCTGCAACACTTTTTGAAATATTCATCGAATGACCACACGACCAGTGTTTGTTGCCTTAGGAATCGACAGCCGCAATCTTTTTTATAATCCGTCAAGTACGAGCGGGTTCCAGGGAGCTCGCTGAAAGGAGCACGGGGGGCAGGAGCGGGGTATGAGAAAGGGGCAAGAATCTACGCTCGTACCTTAGCGCATGCATTGACTTCAAGCACTTTCTTATCTTGCTATCTTTCAACGAGCGGTTCCCTAACAGTGTGATCATGAGCGCGCTGGTGTAATTCAATACTGCGATTTTAGAACGGTAAAGCGATTCGCGGGCATGTCG
>JALIZH010007384.1:0-11678 GCA_030522465.1 Rhipicephalus appendiculatus
GATTCGCGGGCATGTCGCGGCACGCCTCAGCGGTCGTAGTAACTATGAATTTCACAATCTTAAAATCACCCAGTGGCCTTGCCCATGCGATTATGGGTATATAACGCGATTATTCTGTGTATATGACATCATTTGTCCAGATAAGAGCGAGCAATTTTTTTTGCTGACTTGGAAATTTAATTGTATATTCGATACCGCGTGCTGCGTTACGATGTTTGGTTCGCATGTTCGTAGGAACTTCGATTACGATCGCCGGCATTTGCTGACGATGTTCAAAAAGTGTTGCAATGTCCCTTTCAGGAAAAGACGAAAGGGCGCAGGAAGAAAAGACACCAAAGGGCAGAAAGAGCTACCACATACTACTGGCCACGCGATTTGCGATCTGCGAAACACGTACAGTTTTTTTCGTCACTTATATATTCACTCCAGCATGAAGGCCAACTGGGTCATTCCATGCCAAATCATCCAACGTTTTTCTGACCATCATGAATATCGCTGAAAAAATTTGCACGTTTTCACGAAAGGTCAAAACTCATTCTGCCCGCTTGTTTTTGTTGGCAAAAATTTTGCCACCTATTTGTGACAGTTCATAGCTTTGTACTGATGAAGCTGGAGGGCATCGAACAACAATTTTTTGCAGTTCACCATTATGTGATGCGGTCAATAAAGTGGTGTTTATGGCAAGCAAATGAAACAGCGTAACTGAAAAAATTATGCATTCTTCAAGTATATCAATATTTACAGCCTTTTTTTACATGATAAAAAGTGATTAAAATCCCCGATTTCGACATTTTTTCCCCAGAAACATGCCAGTCAAAAGAAAATAAATGAAACAGGAAGTAGTGGTCTGTGTAACATACTACAACAGAAAAATATTATAGGCGATCAAGCTTCAAAAGTTTGTCTGAAAAAAATTTGCAAAGTTGACATTTTTTAGGAAAAGCTCTACCTTCAACGTGAAAAAAATCACATTGGTGGTCAGAATAAAAATATGCATGATAAGTCATTAGTTAGCTCTGCATCTTATTTAAATGTGTGTGAAGTTACAAAAGGGTATTATTTTTTTTAACGCGAGAAATATTTTTTTGAAATATAGTATGCCAGCGCTCTTTCTCACTTATCTACTATACAGGGTGTCCCACTTATCACGCAGCATGATAAAAAAAAAAGCGGGACGGCGTTACGCCAAGCAGGCCTTGTGCATATTATTCCCAGTATACTGTAGTAGCCGCTACTATTTTTTTCTTTAATGTGAATTAATTAATTAGTCATAATTAAATTCGTAACTCCAAAAAATACTCACCTAATTATCAAAGCGTCAATGAGGCAAATGTGGGCATGTTGAAATTACATCTATCTGTGCTACTTTCAACAACGTACTAATTGCGTGCTTATTTTTTCCTTTCGGATTCGATTGTTGCTTCATGCATGGCCTCTGAGGTCGCGCGCCGGCGCACAGTCTCGGTTTACCGTCTGCATCGCTGGTGAGTGGGCGTCTGCTGCAGACGCGCTGTTGCCGTTTTAGAGTGCAGCTTCTGTTGTGACGGACGAAGGCCGCTATAGATACTATACTTCAAAAAAATATTTCTCGCGTTAAAAAAATAATACCCTTTTGTAACTTCACACACATTTAAATAAGATGCAGAGCTAACTAATGACTTCTCATGCATATTTTTATTCTGACCACCAATGTGATTTTTTTCACGTTGAAGGTAGAGCTTTTTCTAAAAAATGTCAACTTTGCAAATTTTTTTCAGACAAACTTTTGAAGCTTGATCGCCTATAATATTTTTCTGTTATAGTATGTTACACAGACCACTACTTCCTGTTTCATTTATTCTCTTTTAGCTGGCATGTTTCTGGGGAAAAAATGTCGAAATCAGCGATTTTAATCATTTTTTATCGTGTAGAAAAGGCTGTAAATATTGATATACTTGAAGAATGCATAATTTTTTCAGTCACGCTGTTTCATTTGCTTGCCATAAACACCACTTTATTGACCGCATCACATAATGGTGAATTGCAAAAAATTGTTGTTCGATGCCCTCCAGCTTCATCAGTACAAAGCTATGAACTGTCACAAATAGGTGGCAAATTTTTTGCCAACGAAAACAAGCGGGCAGAATGAGTTTTGACCTTCCGCGAAAACGTGCAAATTTTTTCAGCGATATTCATGATGGTCGGAAAAACGTTGGATGATTTGGCATGGAATGACCCCACTGCCAACGATCTCCCTTTGACCCTATATTGTGCGCACGACATCGCAGGAATCGTAACTATTATTCTTACGCATTTCTAAGTCGTAGTTTTACTGCTTTGCTTATGGAGGAACAAGGTAGCTGTGGAGTGCGGTTAAAGCATTTAAGTATGTTTCAAGTATTCTTTTGGGGTATAAGGCTCCATGACTAGTGAAACTTTTGCTGCTGATATCTCTATGTTTGACAGCCTATGAAATCAATATAAGGGGGGTTTGTTTGTACCCAGCCGATTTCTCAATTACCTGGTTGATCACATGACGTTGAGCCGTTGTCATTCAAACGCATTCTAACATATACATGTGTAAAGCCGGCTCACCTTTTATGTTTGTCAAAGTAAGCATTTTTCGTAACTAGCATTGAAAGTTGGGCAAGTTGGTACGGGAGCATCTTCTGAAAAAGCTGCGCAGCAGGACGGGACACGAAGAAAGAAAGAACAAACGAGCAAGTCTGCGCTCGTTCGTCCTTTCTTTCTTCGCGTCCTGTCCTGCTGCGCAGTTTTTTCAGAATAAGCATTTTTCATTTCCGGTTTGAAAGTACCGTCGTGAACATATTGTGTAGTACTGCACATAAGCTTATGGAGCTATAATTATTGAGGACTTTTACGTCTTCCTTCTTGTTTATTAATGTACGGTTGGCTTCTTTTTCATCTTTGCGGTGCTTTTGATGTTCTGGAGCACTGTGTATAAAGTGCCAGAAAATTTTTTCTATACCGGGTGTTTCAAGAAATGTGTCCAAAATCCTCGAAAATCAGGGCAAAGCCATATTTGTTCGATGCCTTGAGAATTACTTCTTCTGTAGCCCTAGGCGTCTTAAGAAGGCCAAAAACATGATTTTGGACAATAATAAAGTTAACCCTTTCAGTCCCGAATTAACTATTTTCAATGTAAGCAACTAGTTTTCACATTTGGAGATGCACATGATCGTGGTAGTCCAAAAAAAAACTGAAAAACTCTTTGTTCACACTTTTCAGTGAAGAGTAATTAATGCGCCAATTAATTAAATAAATAATTATTATTTAATAATAATTCCATAATTTTTTAGTTCATTTATTACTTAAAATGTTATCTAGATAGGATAGCATAATGTCCAATAGCCAAAATTCAAATTTCTGGCGCAGAACTAAAATAAATGCCCTATCTCTGCACGGTGAAAGAAGACGCTGCCTCAGCGAAATGCGCGAACAGCACGACCGCTTCTGTAATTTCTTCGTTCAGACGTGACCTCGCTGTATTGTGTGTACCATGTTGACACCACATGTAGGGCAGATGCTAAATACGGGCTCTTGAGGAAGAACAACGCTTTATCTTTACCAGATGCTTGCTGACTGACCTACATAATTTATGATTCCAATTGGAATCACTGGGACTGAAAGGGTTAAATTAATTAACTTGTGGCGGCAGCCAAGCCAAGCCAAGCCGCCAGGCAGCGCCACCCTCCGCTGCTCTCCGGAACCTCCAGAGAACCTGAATAAACAGTCGATGTTTGGGATCCACGCCGCGCGGTCGTGTCTTCTTCTCCCGCGCGTACACGCGTCCCAACAGTGGTGACCCGGACGAGGCTTACCGCCCTTTTTCAAGCGATCGACGCCATGGAGACTCCCCCTGACGCACCGGCCATCTCCGCCGTCGACATCAGGCTCCCGCCGTTTTGGACAGCGGACCCGCAGCTGTGGTTCCTGCAGGTGGAGTCCCAATTCACCGCTCGTCGTATTGCCGCTGAGCTAACAAAGTACCACCACGTGGTCGCCAGCCTCCCACCGGCAATAGCGAGCGAGATACGCGATCTGCTGGTCGCTCCACCTGCAGAGAACGCGTACACAGCGCTCAGACAGCTGCTCATCAGCCGCCTCACGCCGTCGGAGCCTCAGCGACTGCAGCAGCTACTGCACGACACCGAGCTCGGGGACCGGACGCCCAGCCAATTGTTGCGCCACATGAGGCAGCTGTTGCACACGGCCGGCGCAGCCACCACCGATGCCGACAGCAGACTGCTTCGCGAGCTGTTCCTACAGCGACTTCCGGTCAACGTGCGCATGGTCCTCGCCTCGGCTGCCGACAAACGCCTGTCTCAACTCGCCGAGCTCGCGGACTCGGTGCTGGCGGTCGCTCCGCCGTCCGTCGCGGCGCTACAGCCAGACATCGCCGGCGGCGCGCCCACGACCACGCTGCATGACATCCGGGAGTAGATATCCCGCCTCGCCGATACCGTCGCAGCGATGCAGGCCCGCAGCACTCCCGAGGAGCGCCAGCGCCCAGCAGTGCAACAGAGAATCTGCTGGTATCACAGGAAGCATGGCAATGCTGCTCGCAAATGCATTCCTCCGTGCGACTATGCGGGAAACGGGAGCGGCCGGCACTGAGGACGACCACTGTCGCAGAGGCCCCCGAACGTCGTCCATCAGTGTTTTTCCTCACCGACCGCGACAGTGGGCTTCGATTCCTCGTGGACACCGGCGCTGAGGTGAGCGTGCTGCCGGTTGGGTCCACCGATCGCCGTGTCCCCAGTGCGTCCCCGCTTCAGGCGGTCAACAACACAACCATCGCCACCTACGGACATCGCTCGCTGCCACTCGATTTAGGCTTGAAGAGAACGTTCCGGTGGATTTTCATCGTGGCAGCAGTGAAGTTCGCCATCTTGGGTGCGGACTTTCTTCGGCATTTCGGCCTTCTCGTCGACGTGCGCAACCGCCGCCTTCACGATCCCGTGTCGCAGGCAACTGTGCAAGGCAATCCCTCGCACCACCCTCCGCTGAGCCCCACTCTGCTCGGGCCGTCCGGTGCAGAACGTTTTACTCGCATTCTGCAGGATTTTCCCGAGTTGACGAGGCAGCCGCCAGCCAGCGCCGCGGTGAAGCACGAGGTACGCCATTACATCGCCACCAGCGGCCCACCCGTGCACGCGCGGCCTCGCCGTTTGCCTCCAGAGAAGTTGAAGGTCGCACGACAGGAATTTGAACACATGATGGAGCTAGGGATCATCAGACCCTCGTCGAGCGCCTGGGCATCTCCACTTCATATGGTGCCAAAGTCAACGCCGGGAGACTGGCGACCATGCGGGGACTATAGGGCGCTGAACCAGGTAACGACTCCAGACAGATACCCGGTACAGCACATACACGATGTCACGACGAGGCTTCGCGGTGCCACTATCTTCTCGAAGATCGACCTGGTGCGGGCATACCATCAGATTCCCGTTGCCCCGGAGGACGTCCCGAAGACCGCCATCGCAACGCCTTTCGGACTTTTCGAATTCCTCCGAATGCCATTCGGACTCCGAAACGCGGGTCAGACATTCCAGCGGTTCAAGGACGGTGCTATACGCGGCCTCAGCTTCTGCCACGCCTATCTTGACGACTTGCTAGTCGCCAGCAGCACTCCGTAAGAGCATGTGAATCATCTGCGCATCGTCTTCCAGCGCTTAGTGGAACATGGCGTGGTCGTGAACATGGCCAAATGCGAGCTTGGTGTGCGACAACTCTCGTTTCTTGGACACGTCATCTCCGCCTCAGGAGTTCTTCCTCAACCCAACAAGGTTGAAGCCGTGCAAGGATTTCCGCAGCCGACCGCCAAGCGCCAGCTTCGGGAATTTCTGGGTTTGGTAAACTTCTACCGCCGTTTCATTCCCCGCTGCGCCCAGATCCTTCAACCTCTTCACGACCTGCTGGCCACTTCACGAAATGGCTCGGACACCCTCTCCTGGTCTCAAGAAGCAAAAGAAGCCTTCTGCGAGGTCAAGGACGCTTTGGCAAACGCCGCACTGCTTGAATACCCCAGGTCCGGTGTCCCGCAGAGCATAATGGTAGATGCCTCCGATACAGCCGTTGGGGCTGTATTACAGCAGCTCGTTGGGGGAATCTGGCGCCCGATTTCCTTCTTTTCGAGGAAGCTAACACCTACCGAGCGCCGCTACAGCACCTTCGGGAGAGAACTGCTGGCCGTGTACGCTGCCATACGACATTTTCGCCATTTCCTGGAAGGTGTAGAGTTTTTCGTCCTCACCGACCACAAGCCGCTTACTTATGCATTGCGCTCGCTAAGCTCCGACGGTGGAACGCACACAGCACGTGAACGGCGCCAAATGTCCTATATATCAGAGTTCACGACTGATATCCGCCACGTCAAAGGCGGCGACAACGAGGTAGCGGACGCCCTCTCTCGGAATCCTGTGAACGCCATCATGCCCACACTACAGGTTGATCTTCCCGCTTTGGCAGCCGCTCAACGTGAAGATGACGAACTGAAACACCTGTTGACCGCGACCACTGCCCTGAATCTTGAGTGGATCCCGGTTCCCGGATCCGAGGACAAGGTTTGCTGTGACACAAGCGTCAGTAGAACTCGCCCGTTCGTGCCCGCGAGCCTCCGTCGCCATGTGTTCGAGTCCTTGCACAGACTGTCTCATCCGGGGATTAGAGCCACCCAAAGACTGGTGACGGCAAGATTTGTCTGGCCGGGCGTAAATCGGGACGTCCGACGCTGGGCACGCGAATGTGTAGCTTGCCAGCGCTCTAAGATACAACGCCATACCTCGACAGCACTGGGAACACTCCCCACTCCGGATTCTCGCTTTGATCATGCCCACCTGGACATCGTCGGCCCACTGCCACCCTGCCACGGAAAGGCCTACCTGCTGACCTGTGTCGACAGGTTCACCCGCTGGGCGGAGGCCATCCCTATCGCGGACATCACTGCCGAGACGGTTGCGAGTGCTTTCCGGTACCACTGGGTAGCCCGTTTCGGTGTGCCCTCCACGATAACAACAGACCGCGGCCGACAATTCGATGCAGCCCTTTTCACTGCCATCAGTCAGCTCATGGGCACCTCACGCATACGCACGACAGCGTACCACCCCATGAGCAACGGCATGGTGGAGCGCTTTCACCGCCAGCTGAAGGCTGCGCTCACGGCAACCGAGGAACACAACTGGGTGGAGGCCCTCCCACTCGTTCTTTTGGGTATAAGGTCCACCTTGAAAGAGGACATTGGCTGCAGCGCCGCTGAGCTGGTCTACGGCACGACACTCAGGCTGCCGGGAGAGCTCTGCGCGCGGCTCAGAGGAGGCATCCATAGCTTGCAGCGACTATGCACTTCGCCTACGCAACGTCATGAGCAAACTGCGCGCGGTACCTCCACGGCCCCCAGGGTCGCGTGTGGTGCACGTCGACCCACAGCTCACATCGTGCCCATATGTGTTTGTACGACACGACGCGGTTCGGCGACCTCTTCAGCCACCCTATGATGGGCCGTTTCAAGTCCTCCGCCGTGGCAACAAGCAATTCACAATCAAGAGAAACGGCCGTGAGGAGGTCGTGTCGTTGGACCGCATCAAGCCAGCACACATGGACCGTGACGACGCCGTGTTGCCTCCACTAAGGGAATCATCGCCAGGACCCCCAGCTTCAATGCCAGCCCAAGTCCACGAGGTGCCCTCCCGGCTGACGCACAGTGGGCGGCTATCAAGAGCACCCACTCGCCTGGACCTTTAACTCCGTTCGGCAACTCACTAGGGGGGGAGTGCTGTGGCGGCAGCCAAGCCAAGCCAAGCCGCCAGGCAGCGCCACCCTCCGCTGCTCTCCGGAACCTCCAGAGAACCTGAATAAACAGTCGATGTTTGGGATCCACGCCGCGCGGTCGTGTCTTCTTCTCCCGCGCGTACACGCGTCCCAACAAACTCTTTCATTAGTGGAATTAGGCGGTTATGTCTAATGGGAGAAATGAAGTCCTTCATGCGAAGAACCCATTGCAGCGTAGAGATTTGGGAAAAGTGGTGTCTAGTTATAATTGCGAAATAAATAAATTCAACCATGTTCAGCGGCGAAACCGAAAACGAAATACGCAAGAGCACAACTTTTTTTATTTTATTTATTTATTTATTTATTTATTTATTTATTTATTTGAATAAAACAGCGCTCTCTCATTCTGGACGTCTGAGATGTCCAGAATGAGGGAGCGCTGTTGTATTTGAAATAAACAACTAAACAGTAAAGTATTAAATAAATAAATAAATAAATAAATAAATAAATAAATAAATAAACAAACAAACAAATAACCAGTCTTCTTCGTTGTGTGGGTGTGCGGGCTGCGCTTGCAATTATAGCACTCATGGCGTTTATACGTTAACGAACGCGGAAGGACCACATCTTTGTAATCGTTGAAGTGAACGGGGACATCATTTTGGTCGTCTGTGCGCTGCGCCCATCACTGCTTCGGTTTCGGTTTCGCCGTAGTATTTATTTGATTTTCATTACACCACAACAATTACTCCATGCCGCATTTTCTATACGTGAAAGCTGCGATGGGTTCTTCGCATGAACTACTTCAGTTCTCCCATCTGGCATAACCGTCCAACTCCACTAAATTAAAAAGTTAGTTTACTTAACATTCGTAATTACTATCTCCAGATTATATCTTCAAGTATCTTAAGACGCCTGCCATCTTGTGAAGACAGCGAGTAAATATCCAATTTTCCTGATTCTTTGAGGATTTCCGACAGCTTTCTTAAAACGGCATGTATAATATACGTTCTATTCTTTGATCAAGTTGACTGCTACGCAGTCTTCTTCAGGTCCTCTTCCTGCGCTGAATATCGCGTATGGTCTTTCTAAACCCCTCTTTAGTTAAACTTCATTGTCGTGTCTTAATATGATTTCACTAGAGGATGAATTACTTGCGACAGCTACCTGGCCCACAAAATGAGGCATCGAGCAAGGACAGGCTACGCTGAAATACTAACCATTTGTTTGACGAAAGATCTAAGATATCCAACATGTTGGCTCAAACATGGATGGTTCTGACGCAATACTGGATGAAGTTGTTTCCGTCTTGAAACTACATCTATATACTTAAACAGCATGGAATACAGCCATTGAAATTGTTCGAATATCACAGATAGCAGTAGGTGCGAAGCTATTCAGAAAGAAATGTTCCTTCAGAATTGTCACGTCGTTCGCAACACGCTACAAGATGCTCCGAGATCGCCTAAACATGCCAGATAACTACACCTGTTTTCAATTTTAAGCTAGTATTCCTAAATCGACTGCACAACAAATTAGTTCAATACAACAAAAACGATAAATATACAATTCTCGCGTACGGGGAAGACCCCGATAATCAATTTTCCTAGGCCTATTGCTTCATACGAGTCGATTTACTATTGTAGCTACGCTCTTTCTTGGAGTGCAAGCGATGCGCCATGTTACACCACCTTTCTGCGCCATCTTTCTACGTAGCAGAAAGCGCTACTAGGAAAAAGCTGCAGAAATCTTGTGTAGCGTTACCCCGAAGGGGTTCGGTCACCAGAAATTGGGGTGCAATGCGTGCCAAATACATGTGGGCATCCTCTCTTCTCTGCCATATCACAAGGAGCAGTGACGTACACTACCATTTGAGCATGTTGGTAGTCTGGATAGTGCTATGTAAGCAAACCATTCTGTATTTTAAAACAAAATCAGATTTTTACGTTCTTGTCAAATGTGAGAGCGTGATTTTTATCCAACATTTTCAAGGGTATATTAGACCCACTTTCATGAAGCATCAAACTAATTCAGGAAGCTGACTTTTACACCAAACTGTTCTAAGGCCTGGGCTAGCTTAGTTACCCACCTAATTAATAAAAATTATTGGCTAAAAAGAGTTTGCTTTCACAAAAGAATAAACGAAGAATGTTATTTCATTTAAAAGGGGCCGGCAACTGGCCAGATCGTGAGATTAGATCCTGGTTTAAAAGAAACCATGGATTGTAATGACATATTCAAGCATTGTTCTCGCGATATGAGTAAGGTTTATGTTTTAAATCGTGTTTAGAAATCATGAATAAACCGGCATGACGCGCTGCCTTGCGGAATGGTCTCGAATCTTCATTATGGAGTCGTTCAGTTTGCTGTACGCAGTCTGATGCTTTCATGTGCACCATATTTTGTGCTCACAATTACAGTATGCACAGCATTATACATCGCCTCTGTATTCTGTGCGGCTTCAAAGGTAAAATGACTTGCACTCTGAGAGGTGGCGCTTCCTTTGGGCAACTATAGCAGAACGTGTCGAGCCGCGGCATATGCGCTCTGGGCACGCATGCGCACAAACCACCCCGCACAAACACAAAACGCTCTCGCGCCCACCACCCACTGTTTGCAGCATATGTTGTGTGACTTCACAGTCGTGGTACGGAAACATTTAAAATACAAGTGTTTCACGACGCTTTCGACGTTACCATTCGGTAATTTGACACTCAGATCGGCAAGCTTTCCGTTGCGCTCTAGAAAATAGATATAAAAATTGGTTATCGGCTACTTTAATGAGGTTGTAAAGAAAAAAAATGGCGCGTCACTGCACAGCGATGGTGGCGGCTTTGCATGCACAATGTGCCTAGTTTAATTACGTGAGAGCCAACCGACCATGCAGGGGCTTTCGCTGTGATGACAACGGCGGCTGGCCGCCGTCGCAAATTGAATCGGGCCTAGGATCAATGAACCGCCTTGGGAAATCAACGTTAATCACGAGGCTAGGTCAGCGTCTCTCTTGTATTGATCAAATCAAGGTTTCAAAGTCAACCTCAAACACTCTTGTTCTCACAGTCTCCTCCCTTCTCTATCAATATAAGATGTCTCTTTCGAGAGAGTAAGGTGCATGCCTGTGCACAAGGACAAACGCACATGGTTGTTCGCAAGGCCTCTAAAGCCTGTACAGATGGAGTAAAGCCGATGACCTTTTCTAGGCGCTTCAGAAATGATTTCTTGTAATGAGACAACTAAACGAAACCAACAGACAATGAAGCTTAGGAAAGTATATGAGACCTTACGTGTAAGTAGTTCCTGTAGTGTAGCTGTTATGACTTTAGCCGAAAAGAATTAAAGTGGGCGAAAAATCAATTCGCCGCAGGTAGGGACAAGAGGTCCAATCCGCCGTTATTTTCTATATATCTGAGCACAAGTACAACGCTGAAGGTAAGGTTCCATGTACTTAGACCGTTTCATTTGAGGCACTCGCATAGTAGAACAAGCATAGTCATAGCCGCATTTCGGGCACCGAGAAAGGCCATGGTCCATGAACATAGTAATACTACGTGAACATCTTACACTGACAAATGTGTTTTCCCTTTATTTTTTTCGCGAATACATGAAAAAAAACTACTTCAGTGTGTTCGTGTAATTGTGGAGTTATTGAGGCAGCGTTACGTATGTTGTAGATAAAGAGTGGATTAGCAAAATGAAAGACGGTCTGCCAAAGCAATGAAGAGGAATTCGTAGACGGCTGAAGATTAAGTGGCGCACTGAGATGAGTAAGATATACGGCACAAGATCGACGCTAGACGAATTGTAAATTGTCTATGTGGAAGGAGGACACCTGCACGATGTGCATTATGAATGAATGAAGCCGGTTGTAATGACGATTACTGACGACATGAACGTAATTTATTTTATCA
>JALIZH010007387.1:0-17474 GCA_030522465.1 Rhipicephalus appendiculatus
CAAAAAAGTCGGCAGATCCCACGCACTGTGGGAATCGATGTAATGCGAAGCAGCCAGGAAGGAGCAAATCATGCTTTACATAATTTGCATGTCATGTTTTACATGTTAGGACCTGTCATTTATGTTCGTGATAGAGTGAACGTCACTCAATACCAAGTTTGGTATATATCAAGCTAACGAAACGGCCGCGAGCGCGCCATGAGCGTGGCATGGAAGTCATGTCGCACATGACAAGTCATGATTTCCATATTACCACTTGTCATTTATGTTCCGTCATACAGTCACGTCATTCAATCCTAAATTTGGTGTATATCAAGCTAACGAAACGGCCGCGAGCGCGCCATGAGCGTGGAATGCAGGTCATGTCGCTCATGACATGTCATGATTTCCATATTGCCACTTGTCATTTATGTTCCTCATACAGTCATGTCACTCAATACCAAATTTGGTGTATCTCAAGCTAACGAAACGGCCGCGAGCACGCCATGAGCGTGGCATGCAAGTCATGTCGCTCATGAGATGCCATGATTTCCATAATGCCACTTGTCATTTATGTTCGTCATACAGTCACGTCATTCAATCCCAAATTTGGTGTATATCAAGCCAACGAAACGGCCGCGAGCGTGCCATGAGCGTGGAATGCAAGTCATGTCGCTCATGACGTGTCATGTTTTCCATATTGCCACTTGTCATTTATGTTCCTCATACAGTCATGTCACTCAATACCAAATTTGGTGTATCTCAAGCTAACGAAACGGCCGCGAGCACGCCATGAGCGTGGAATGCAAGTCATGTCGCTCATGACATGTCATGATTTCCATATTGCCACTTGTCATTTATGTTCGTCATACAGTCACGTCACTCAATACCAAGTTTGGTGTATATCAAGCTAACGAAACGGCCGCGAGCGCGCCATGAGCGTGGCATGTAAATCAAATCATGTTGTTCATGACATGCACGTCATTATTTGCATGTTACCACCTGTGATTTATGTTTGTCATACAGTCACGTCACTCAATCCCAAATTTGGTGTATATCAAGCTATCGAAACGGCCGCGAACGCGCCATGAGCGTGGCATGTAAATCATACTTTTCATGACAAGTTAGTCATGATTTTTAATTATATGACCAGCCATTTATATTTGTCATACAGTCATGTTATGCCATACCGAAATTTGGTATAAATCCCATTAACGATGCGGCCAGGAGAGCACAAAGTCGTAGGCGGCTAGATAGATAGATAGCTAGATAGATAGATAGCTAGATAGATACGCTCAAAGTCTCCGAAGTTCGCTAAGAAATGCTTCGCATTTAAAAGAGAAAATCATGTGAAGAAAATTGCAAAACGGGCTGTTTCCAAACCCGGAGGGGGGGGGGGGGGGACGCTCCCACTAGGTCCCCTAGAGGGGGGGGGGGGGGGTGGCGCATGGTCAGCCCCAATACATTGACATAATAGGGAGGGTGCGCTGCGACGAACCTTCGCCGCCCCCCCTCTGAAGGGGAACCCTGCTCACGCCTATGCCCGGAAGTGTTTTATCCAAGATGCACGCACTTTTAGAGCATTGCAGGTCTAGTTCATATGGTCTGGACCTGCCCTCCCTACAACGATCCGAGTAGACATGTAGAATCCTGGGCGACCTTATTACTCAGCCACGAAGTCGAAAAACGACGCAGTAATCGTTTTCGCCCTGACCACTGCCAAGTCTCAAGAGATTCTGGGCCGACGGTTAGGAGGGATGAAAGGGGGGCAGAGGCCAAAGACTCTCCCGTCGTTCACGATGGGTGTAAATCAATATTTCTCTCTCTCTCTCCCTATTTAGCGCTGCCTAAAAGCCACACGGTTCCTTTATGCATTCGCCCAAGGCGACTCGGCGGCAGCTTCTCTTTTTGGTCGACTGTACCTATTCCCGTTCCCCGAAAGCTTTCTGCCCTTAACGTGGTTTTTCGCAGGTGCCTCTGAAATCAGATTGCGTTGCCAAGAATTTCTGACCCCCCACGTGGTTTTGCAGTGCATCCGTGATCGGCTCACCTTTGACGAAGCGACGCCGTGATGTGATGACGCCACATATTTAGGCGATCTGTGACATCACGTGATTTTTTGCATCACTCGTGATGTCGCCGACACCGACAGCCACTTTTCTCTTTTGGTGAGTCAGTTAAGGATCTTACCTTTTAGTTAGTGCAATGCAGCGCTTCCACATCGAATGATGCATTTGCTATTCTCCCGCAAGAAAGAAGAAATCCTTAAGGGCACAACTTTCTGGCAATTTACAGAGTACAATCAACATGGACTTCACTTTTGAGTTTCGACAATGCCTTCTTCGGCAGGGTGATTCGCCGGCACTGAATATAGTTTGGTACCTGAAATTTTTTCCGGATCGCGCGGAAAAACCTTCGTTTGATCACTCTTATCCATTGTGTTAGAGTGTGTTCACTACGAAAAGTTTTCACGACGGCTGACTTATTTCGCGACTTCGATGGAACCTGTCATTCGGGTCTACACTGGCAAAAAAAATGTTAAGCTTGAGTTCTGCGCACACTTTGCTCGGATTAGAAATACTGCAAGAAGAAATCATGTTGCGGCACATTTTCATACAAGTATTTGCAAATGCTACAGCAGCAATACGGACACCCGAGAATCGAATAGCGTCCAAAGAAGATAAAAAAATCACAGCATATCCACGGAGTGAATGATGATGAGTGGGCGAAGCTCTGGAGGTTCATCGGTAAACTGTGAATCTTCCGTGAATTTTCGTCCAGTACATCATCAAAGACGTGACAAACACTGTGTGTATATATACAAGAAATTTTATTTATTCGTAAATGGTAGCTAGACTCGGTAGCTAGACGTGGCTTCCGTTCCCCATTCATTATAACGGCTTTATGGCCGGTGAAGTGGAGGGATAGGGGTTCTTATATGGCTCCGTAGAGGATTCCTAGAGGGGAGAGAGGGGGTGAACGTAGAGGTGAGAGAGGAGGAGAGGACGCACATCCGCTGTGGGGATGTGGAACCGCGGACGCCGCTCAGTAGAGTAGAGGATTCCTAGAGGACTGGGGTCTCACCAGGAAGGGAGAGGTCCCTGCTACTGCGTCTACGCATCGGCTGCTCCCTGGCCTGCGGCCCGGAGTCATCGGCTTGGCAGAGCCTCGTCCCCTGCGTGCGGGGCGGACGAAAACCATTGAGCACCTGTTGTGTGTATGCCCCGCGCTTCAACCACAACGAGCCACCTTGCTCGCCACACTCCGTCGCCAGGGTCTACCCGCGGCTACACAGAGGGACCTCCTCTTCCCTGCATGGCACCACACCCAGGTCTTCAAGGCGGTTCTTCGCTTCCTTGAGGACACTGGACACAACCGGCTGTAATAGCCGCCGGCCGCGTCCTCGGTCATGAACGCCATTTCTCTCTTTCTCTCTTTTCCACATCTTTAATGCCCCGGTGAGCGCAGGAGAGGAGAGAGGGGGACAACCCCACAGCATGCGCTGTGGAGTTGTGGGACGCGGAAGGAGGGATGGACTAAGCCCCCGCAAGCACATGCAAGCAAGATCAAGGAATGCAGCCAACTTGGGCGACAGACACCACCTGCCTAGCCACTGCTAAGCAGCCCCTCTATGCTCTCGGCCATGACTCTGGTGACTGCATTAGTTGTTGACGGCCTAATTGTACTACAGTGTTCTGGTTCACATAGTGGGTGCTTCCCTACTTTATGAAAGTGGCCGGACGCGGGACGCGGGACGGACGCGGGACGAACATAGCCCCGAGCATAAGATGCTTCGCATCTAAAAATCACAGCATATGCACGGAGTGAATGATGATGAGTGGGCGAAGCTCCTGAGGTTCATCGGTAAACCGTGAATCTTCCGTGAAATTCGCCCAGTACATCATCAAAGACGTGACAAGCTTTATGGTCTTATGGCTTTATAGCTTTATGGTCGGTGAAATGGAGGGAGAGCGGTTCCTCGATGGGTCGTAGTGGAAAGTTTGCAAAGACGAGATCGATGCAGGTTCCTCGGATGGTGGTTGGTTGCATGTGGTCAAACGATACGCATGTGAGACCATATCGCGATGACATGCGTTGTATGGCATCGCGATCGTCATCGTAATCAGCGTCATCATCGTCATCAGCTTCGTTATGACGCATAGTGGGCACATTCCATGTGCTGTGCCGTGATGGCAGCGTCATCGTCATCGCACAGGGTTGGCTACTACGACGACGACAACGACGCAGGACGACGCCGGACTAGCCTACGCCCTGAGGAGCTTCGCCCATAAAAAAAACGCTCGCGTGAGGATATTTATTGTCCGTGACCATGGGCATGACCACTGGGCGATGGGTGCCTGCACCAATGTTCGCCATGGACGTCCTTCGAGCTGTCCGTATACAGGTTTCGTATCATTCGAACACTTGCGACCTGCCCATTGCGTCACTACCGCATGCTTTACTAGTCACTGTATAGTGCCTTCGAGTGAGACTTAGGCTCTTTAACGAAAGACGTCACAGTGCAGCGATGTTCCAGCGTTCCGACAAGGCGGCGAGAAAGGTGTACACCTTCAAACACGTAACTTGAGCGATCTGCGCAAACCCAACAGCTTATGCAATGTGAACTTAAGGGTTCTCCACTTTCTTACTCCAGCCATTGCCCAATCAAGCTGACGTGAAGCGAAGGGTTAAGGCACAGCCTCCTAGATTTTCCTTGCCTGCCGGATTATCGGCGATCACATGGGAAGCGGCCGTCGTCGGAACTGTGGCGGTGGCGCCACTCACGTAGGGTTGTCTTGAGGAAAGTTTTTGCGTTCTTGGTTCTTATTTGCAACAAAAGATTATCTGAAAAGTATTAAAACCATGTAAATGCAATAGTATGTTACTGTACTATCAATTTAGCAAGTTTAAGCAGTCGTTGGCGAAAATTTGAAGGGGGGCGCCACTTACGTATGGGTCTAAGGCGCGCTTTTTGAAAGTTCGCGAGTATGTGCGCTCGTACGAGTGACGATCCCCCCAATCGTGTGTAGGTGATTGTGAAACAAAGTGTGAGTGACTGTGATGTTTGGCATCAGGATGAAATAATTTTTTTTGCCGGTCATAATGTGATCAGTCCCCCCCCCCCCCCCCCCCCAAAAAAAAAAAAAAAATACCCTGTCTACAAACAGCGGCACGGAACTACCTGAAAGGCAGGGTCTCCACGGTGGCGATTAGGTTACTAAAACGCACGGACAATCCTCCTCCTTACACATGCATCGTGTGGGTTCCGGGTCACGAAGGTCTCGAGGGAAATGAAGCGGCACACACCGCAGCCCGCGAATGCATCAACCGGGCATCCCCGTACGAGATCCGAGGCACCTCCCACTCATCAACAGAAACAGAGGCAACAGGACCCATACCGCTAACATACAATGCATTACTACAACATTATCGACTCGAACGCAGGTCATACCCTCCGCCACATCTAAAACTCACAAGAGACGAAGGCACCGACTACAGGCGCCTTCAAAGCAACACGTTCATCCACGGCGTACTATTGCACCATATGAGGCCAACGTTGTATAACTACATCTGTCCTCACTGCAATGTGGCAAACACTCTGGCGCACCTCCTACTGCAGTGCAAAGTAAGCGTCCCAAGGCTACAAGCAGCAACACCAGATGCGGACCAAGACCTCCTCAGTGAAGCGTGGGAGGCTGCGATCTCCCAGCCGGACCTGGTCGACCAGCGTCAACTCGTCGCTCGAGCCCGGCGGGCTGTCCAGGCCAGAGGGTTCCTGGAATAAGGGACCCTCCCACCTTCACTCAAAATCTTTACTCAATAAATGTTTTCTCTCTCTCTCTCTCTGTCTATTTCCGAAAATTGCGCATTGAACGAACTATTCAGTTCTAGGCCGCGACGGGAGAAGTAAAAAGAGAAAAGAAACGTGAACTTAGGTTCAGCTGCATTATGACGGACACTATGAGTGAAAATTAATTCGCAGTTCCCTCACTACGGCGACTCTTACAATCATGTCGTGGTTTTTGCGCATGAAACCCCACATGTTATTATTATTGCTATGGTCCTCGACAGATGCACCACATTATAGTGCGACGTCACTTTTGAAAATTTGAAACACACGCAATTTTTAGTGCTATAAAAAGTAAAAGAACCATCGCTCGTCATCGTAATCAAGAAATAAATTGCGACACGACCACTTGTATAAATAATCCTTTATTGCAATAACGTCGGTCGTCGAAGTTACGCCGTTCAAATAATGACTGATGATTTGTGCACACGAACTCACGGACTTATCTGACGTGTTTTATTGATGTGGTGTTGACGTCGTTCTCGAATAACTTTTCTAAGCCGGAACCACGAAAAGTGCTTTACAGATACACCCAGCACTTTTTTTCCCCATCCGACTTCCAGCTGGGCCCACCACAGTATGCCTTCTTGCTCTGAAAAATATAAGAACAGTATTGTTTGTCTCTCCCTTTTCTTAAAATCATATACAAGAACATTTTTTTTACAGTAACTGTAAACGGACTGCTAATGAACCGACGCATTTTGCACCCTATTACGCTTTACAAAACATAACTTCGTCTATGCGCACAATGAATGCTTCAAAGAGCGGCATATATGCAATCGTAAACTACAATCGCACGTTAATTGAATGCGCTGTATGCAAGAAGTACGATGTCAGCGCACATATTGAACTTTCAGCTATATAAAAAAGGAAGTGTAACGGCGACACAGTCGTAGCGAACTTCACTGTACTATTCAATCCTATTTAATCCGCTCCAATAGCGAATACTTACATTATTTCAGTGCCCCTGTGTGAAATCTTGACTTCGTGGAAATAAACTTTGCATTTTCGGCGATACAGCTGCGATGAAAAACTCAGAGAAGGCAGTGAAACATTCACAACGATGTCAACGATGTTTTCACTTCTGCGGCTTTAAAAAAAACCGTCTGCTACCACCCGCAACCGCCACTCCAAACCACTATTATCACGAGAGCACGGACAACTTCAATCGGCTGCTCCTGCAATCGTGGCTGCAATGCAGTTCCGCCCTTGACATGGTTGCCTACTGCCTCATGGCGCTTGTCGCTTCCCTTCAATATGGTGACTCTCCCTACGTAAGTGGCGCCTCCGTAGACGACGGCCTTTTCGCGCTCATCCGGCAGGCAAGGAAAAATATAGGAGGCTGTGGTTAAGGGGGGCGGTGGGGACTATACTCTGTTTATACTCTGTAACAAGCCACACGCTTGCGCATGAAAACATAGATCCAGATAAAATTGCCTTGCAGTTGGCCAAGGTTGAGAGATTTGCCCTTGATTAGCATCTGCTTCTGCACATCAATAAGGAATTTGTTTATTATTCATCGGATTTACGTCGTATTTCTTTAATTGTTGTATCCGTAACTGCTGGTAACCAGGTGGTAACTGTGGTTAAAAATCAACATGGCAGCTCCCATGCAGACGTGACCCCCCGCTTCGATCCGAAATTGCCCTTGACGCTCGCCCAAAGTTCTCACAGCAACAAATGAATGGTGTAATGAGCTATCGCTTTGCTCCATCTCACGACCAGGACAAAGCATCAGGTACGCTCTGTCGTTTTTTGCGAGATAAGCCATTGCTTTAACCACGCCTGCTAAGCCTAACGCGCCGAGAATTCGATAGCGGTTCATGAAAATAGCTCAATGCAGTCACGAATACATTGCTGCCGAAGCTACAAGACATAAATCTAAAGCAAATACAAGCGTCTGTTTGCAACTTACGGGCCACAGAGCGCACGGCGACGACGTGATAAACTCGAGGCGGAGAGCAGCAGCCTCGATGAGTGCAGCCATGTTCTATTTTTTCGGCGCTGCCGTCTGCTCGCTGAACGTGTGCGCGCAGACGCCAGGGGGATGCTAGCAGACGACGCGGCGCGGATGAATATATGTGGAGGGGCTAATCGCCCTTCCTATTGGCTAAGGGGCCCTGTAGCCTCCACAGTGCTGAAGGGAACTTCTGAAACAGAGTATAAGTCTCACCGCATCGCAGCCGCCCCCCCCCCCCCCCCCCCCAATATTTGTCTAGTCCAAAAGGAAACCAGCTTCGCAATAGCTGCATAAATGAAAATCAAGCGACAACGTGCTTCTAACAACCACCTGCTACCGGTCCCCAACTTTTCGGAATGCAACATCGGGGTTTCTTGGCCGCCATTTATATCTGAAACGTGCGTCCTCATGATCCTGCACTTTAGGAAAATGACGAAATGGGTCTGCCTGTAAAGTTATGGGGCCCCTTTTCCGTGAGCTGGGGGAGGGGGGGGAGAGAAGCGCCCCCCCCCTCCCTGCCACCCCTGTGCGCACGCCTATGAGCACCACAGAATCAATAACTCGGCTAGCTGGTTGAAATGCATGATCTAGAAGATCTAAGAGCACATAGACGAAGACGAAAAGGAAGGACAACATGACAAGCGTTTGTCCTGTTGTCCTTCCTTTTCGTCTTCGCTTGTGCGCGCGTATAGATCAGTTAAATGAGCAAAGCCACGTCTTGTCTCTTTACTCTCACGATGGTCCCTGCAGATTAGCAAAGTCAGCAATGCCTTAACACACTATACAAGGATTCTAATCATGTTAATCTGCGCAATATTTACCCAAGCCCACAAGTTATTCCACAGAATGTGCAGCCTCATCGGAAAAATTCAAATTGTCAAGGATTATCAGCGCCCAATGGATAAGAAATTATGAAGCACCGACTGACCTGTACTCATCGTCAGGTACTTGAGCCCCGGTACAAGAAACCAGCGGAAAAAAATTCTTCCTCCAGCAGCTGCAGCGGCGACAGTAGAGAACGCGAGCTACCGATGTTGGTGGCGATGGCGCTTTTGAAATTAACATGAAATAAGTATTTATGCTGCAAAGAGAAAACCGCGCATAATGAATATATATATCGCACTTAATTTTGGACGCTTTAATTAATAAGCGGAATCTAATTTACATTCACGTTGGTCCACCTACACCTTTCTTTGGCGGGGTATGTGCCTCTCTTGACAGATGGCGCTGCAAATCAGAGGTTCAAAATTCGAATGTTATGTTAGCAGGCGTCATGTGCTGAGCTGCTGGTACACGAATTATTTGAGGCCAGAAACCGGCAGAGTCACCGAAAACGAGATACGGTAATTGTAATTAATAGTCGAGCAAGCAATGCATACAGGTATAGCAACGAGCTCGCATCGTATCACACCAGTCAATAGACCCCGCACAGAAGCCCATGTAGTGAAAGCGAGGATTAATAATACGGTGTTGGAGTTCCCCTTATTGAAGTATATTTGTTAGAAATAATCGTCCGGTAATAATTCTGGGGAAGGTAGCAGGCCGCACAAACCACCTATGTTGTAAACAGTAATGTTTTTGCTGAAAAAGAGCTCATGGCTATTTTATGAAAGGTCACGCGAACTTAATAACCAATGTCAAAGCATCGTTTGCCCTTGGGCCACTTGATAGTTGACACCGTTCTGAAAACTAGGGCGAGGGGTTGCCCTGACTCGTGCGCGGCAGTCCACGCAGATCGAAGCGTTACCTCTCGGCCGCGCACTTTCCGCGCAAAAGCAAGAAACAGGTGCGCGCCGTCGCGCTTGCCCCGGTAAACATAAATGCATGCGATATGGGAGAATACTTCGATTTACAGATTAATTGGTGAATTTCATAGCAACTCACCTTTTACCAGAGCGCCTCTTCCCGTTGGGCGTCCATGGCGCCATGCGCACGCGCTCCGTCGAAAGGGCACGACGCGACGATGACCACACGTTGGCTCGCTCAAAAACCATTGTTGGCAAACGCTCTAGGTTTTTTCGCGGCTAATATTGTAACAGGCTAATATTGTAATATTGTAATATGTAATATTGTAACCATACCGCATCTTACGTCAAGTGACCGACGTCACCTACGAAATCGCCCCTACTGATCCCGCCGTCGTCCACCCTCGTACTGACATAGTGCATGTTACCCGGCTCAAGCCATATCATTCGCCTGCCTCCTGATTAGCACCGGGTCGGTGCTCCAGCCGACGGGAAATTATGTAACGGGCTGAAGAGGACACAACGAGGAGGATTGAAAAGAAGACGACGGACAGACCCTGCGAGCTGAGCGCCATCTTGTCAGCCACTGAATTTATTGTGTGTGCCGATAGTAAAGGGATTCTCCCCGTAACAATATAAAGACATTCATCGCTTGCAAAGCGAGAAAAGCCGCGGCTGAAGAGCCTGAATCACTGGAGTCGTCGAACACTTTGCGCAGTCGGTACCACGTGATGTCGTTTTACACGTCCCAGAGAGATTCTGGCAGACGGCGCCACGGTATGCCCTCACCGCCAGTGGTGGACTGATCGATCTCCGCGCATTTGTTGCCACTGTATACTTAGAATACCACCTGCATACGTGGCGAAACATCTTTCAGTTCATTGACAATTGTTGTTTTAAGTCGGAGTAAACTTTTTATATCTCTCAGACGCCGGTGACGTCAGCAACTCAACTGTCATGCTCGCGTCTGCTTAAAATGGGCATGGCATATGCATTTTTGGGCGAAGTTCGGGATCTCTGAAGTGCGCGTGCTGCGACGCATACCGAGCTACCTCCCTGTGGAGATTGTGGGAAGGGGAAACGTTTAAGCGCAGGGCATCGTCCTGCTAGGCGATGCAGTATTCGGTTCTGCGATCCACGCGCATGTTAGTTTTAGATGCGAGGCATCTTATGCTCGGGGCTCTGTCCGTCCCTCCCGCGTCCCCCCGTCCCGCGTCCGGCCACTGTCATGAAGTAGGGACGCACCCATTATGCGAACCAGAACACTGTAGTAATATGAAGGCCGTCAACCGTAACACAGTCATCAGAGTCATGACGGAGAGCGCAGAGAGGCTGCTTAGCAATGGCTAGGCAGGTGGTGTCTGTCGCCCAGGTTGACCCCATTCCTTGAGTCATGGTCGAGAGCACAGAGAGGCTGCTTAGCAATGGCTAGGCAGGTGGTGTCTGTCGCCCAGGTTGACCCGATTCCTTAATCTTGCTTGCATGTGTTTGGAGGGGGCTTAGTACGTCCCTCCTTCACGCGTCCCACACCACCACAGCGCATGCGCGTCCCCCCCCTCTCTCTCCTAAGCTCACCTCCTTTCTCTCCTCTAGGAATCATCTACTCTACGGAGCGTCCCGCAAGCGCATGCGCGTCCCCTCCCCTGTGCTCTCCTACGCTCACCCCCTTCCTCTACTCTAGGAATCATCTACTCTACGGAGCGGCACATGCGCGTCCTCTCCCCCTCTCTCCTCTTGGAATACTCTACTCTACGGAGCGGCTCCGGCGTCCCACATCCCCACAGCGCATGCGCGTCCTCTCCCTCCTCTCTCCTCTTGGAATCATCTACTCTACGGAGCGGCTCACGCGTCCCTCACCCCCTCAACGCATGCACGTCCCCTCCCCCTCTCTCTCCTCTCCTACGGTCCCCCCCCGTCCTTTCCTCGAGGAATCCTCTACGGAGCGGCGCGAACGACAGGTGGTGGACAGCTGCATACTCCGCTGGGGGCGTCACGGTAGTTCCGTGGTATGAAAATGACGGAGCGCGCGCGCCTCATTCTCTCTCCTGCGCAGCGCCGCGATCAGCGCCCGAACCACTGCCGTGAATTGAGAGCGGCGACGTTCCTCCCGCTCAAGCTAATTATCTCCTCGCTGCTTCGCATCCACGCATGGTTCCTTTTAGCGGGAGATGGTGAATTTTTTCTTGCACATAAATCTTATTAGTAATAGTCTTACCGAAGCGTAATAGTGTATATTTATTGGAACATCTGTTGAAAAAGTCGGCAAACCTAGCTGATGGGTCAACAAAATTACGTAGTCTTGTGCTGCAGTTCGCACTAAGAGAAGAAAATTCGGTAGATCCCATGTACCATGAGAATCGATGTTATGCGAAGCATGCGGAGGGAAAATGACTGCGGTGTAATTTTTTTTATTGAGTGAAACGTTACGAAATTGCGCTATAGATATGTTGCCGTTGGGTAGATCCGAAAAGGAGCCAAAACTCAAGCTAAATGTAGCCAAAGTATCCAAGCCATTTAATCTTACCGTCAAATTTGTAGCCAAATGGTAGAAAAGCAGTATTATGAATAAAAGATTTCATTATTATTGAACAATTAATAATATCACTTTGAATCAGCAATAGAATAAATATAAGAGCATAGTTATTTCTACTCTTGCTCGGTCCTATAAAGCCATCAGCAAGTTGCAATTAAATGAGCAAATTATGTGCTCCGTTCGCCTGCATATAGTTTATGAAGAATAGATAAAAGTGATTGCAGAGTCAGAGTAAGGTTGAAACATTCCAGCCAACCAGTCAGTAAAAACATTCATCATACAAGCAGGCCGTGCTAGAAGTCGCGGACCGAACATGGTAAGAAGTTACCATATGCCTGTACAGCTTCAAGTTGTGCTGTCGGGTTGAAGATTACCAGTGAAGCTTCATTTTGTTGCGGATCTCTGTTATTGTCAAGTTTACATGATAACACGTGCTGTGCATCAGCATTAGAATTGGCTCGTTGCATCAGCATCGATGGCGGGAAGCGTAAACAGTGTGCTGGCCACGCGTTTGCCCACATGCGCGCAACTTCGTCAGTTTGATAGCCAAAAGGCACACTGAAATTTCATATTTAATGTGCCGAAGTTATTTTTGCAATTCGCAAGCTATATTGCAAAACTTCCCCATTTCTACTTTTCATTTCATTTTATAAAACCACCGAATTCTCGGCTAGTCTTCCACACAGGGAGTGAATCACATTTACTAGACGAACAAGAACTTAGTTACTCCTTCTTGGCAGGGGCACCGCGCATTGCTGTGAGGTGCCTCGATGAGCACCAGATTGTTATCGGGGGGAGGAAACGCCGATTGGCTGACACGTCAGAAAAACTTGAAAATAAAGGGCAGTCTTAAGGCTTGGTCGGTCTTTTATGGGCAAATATTAAGAAAAATGGCTATTAAATGCGCCAAAATGGAAATTCAAAGTAGCCAGAAAGTAGCCACGGCGCCAACCTGAAATTTGTGACGCCAAGTGGGGTCGTAAAATAGCCAATTTGGCGCAAAGTAGCCACCAACGGCAACCCTGCCGACATCCCCACGTTCCCTGAGGAACCACTGATTCAGACCTTCCACTAGAAGAGAGCTCTGACAAATCAGAGTCTGTCTGAAAACTGGGGGCGGACCAAACCAGCGCAGGTAGACTAGGAGACTGACTGCCACAAATGTCTAAATAGGAGTAAGAGTAAATAAGTTCCTTAGGTATAATAGAAAGAGCAGTGTTCTCAAAGGAATCCCTAGGAATTACGCTTAACTTGGATGCGTTCCACGCTTTTCGATCACTAAGCACGAACGTGGACGGCGCAACCTGAGCCTGCACTGCAAGAGGCTTACTGTACTTTAAAATATCCTTTTCCTATGGGACCTTACTTTAACCAAATCTCCGATCTTTATGCGGGTATGGTGCGCACCTTCCTTCTATCAAAATTCTCTTTACTCTTTTGCTGTTTTGCCGAAACTTGATACCGGACATGAGACAAACCACTGTGTGACTCTGATACTTTAGAACGGATCCTAAAATCGCTAATGTCTATTTTCGAACGAAGTTGACGTCTATGCAACAACAAAGCTGGAGAAAGACCTGTGACAGCATGTGGTGTGACTCTTTAAGAAGTCAAAAACTGTGTAATGCTCTTCGAGGCATCTTTATCTTCCAGTCTGGCTACGTGCAAATGCTCCTTAAGAACCCTATTAAAGCGTTCTATTTGACCGTTAGCCTGGGGATAATAATTGGACGAGAACACGTGGCGGATGCCTTTCTCCTTTAAATACTCCTGAAAATGTTGAGAGACAAAGTGTGGACCATTGCCGGTAACTAAAACCTCTGATAGTCCTTCCCGACTAAAAGACCAGTCCATCAGCTTAACGACATCCTCTGTTGAGATAAAATTCGTGCCAAGAACCTCAGGCCACTTTGAATAGTAGTCAACTAATATTACAAGATACTTCGGAAAAGACACATTTAATGGGCTGACATTATCTATACCCAACTTTTGCCACGGCCCTTCAGGCCATTCTACTGGCTGCAACGGCGCTACACAAGGCTTGGCAGACTTGTCTGTCAGCTGACAGGTGTGACAATGCTTTACATGTTCTTCTACAGAACGATCAATTTGGGGCCACCAATATCTCTCACGGAGAAGTTGCTTAGTACGTACTATCCCTTGATGATTCTCATTGGCTAACTGAAGGAAAGTAGGTACAGGAACACTAGGAATGACTACACGGTCACCACGCATAAGTAAGCCGTCCACAAAAGAGAGTTCATTCCGAACATGAAAGTAAGCCATTAAATCATTATTGATATGTTTCTTAGATGGCGAACCCTTGGATACACACTCGCAGACTTACTGCAACGTCACATCTGCATTCGTTGCAAGTTGGACGGTTTCTTTGTCGACTACTGATGTCACCAGAGACACTATTTCCTCATCCTTACTAAGTTCTGGACAGTTCTATGTCGGTAACCTAGACAAAGCATCAGCTACCAGATTTTCTGAGCCCTTGCAATATTCTATGTCAAAGTTGCAATATATACGTCTAGCTGACCACCGTGCAATCCTTAAAGGCCGGCGGCCGGCATCTCGTGCTGCTTAGCTACTCTTCCGGTCACTTTAATATTATTAAGAATGTCATTGGTACGAACTCATTACAGTCCGCCCTCAAGAAGTCCTGCATACACACATGTCATGATAGCTTTCAGCAGCAGGCTGTTCTGCTAAAAAACGCTCGGTACCCTGCACATGTGCTTGTGTCAGCGCCTGAAAGACTTATCAAGAAGTGTAAATACCGCCCGGCTGAAATCTCGGAGCCAGGTGATAAGTCGAAGAAATATGCTGTCATGACTTACGTACATACACCATCTGTCGCATTGGTTTAAGAAAAGAGCTATAAGTTTTGATGTATATCGTATATCGTATATCTAGTATATCGTCACCCAACTGCAGTTTGCATGCATCTCTATGGGACAGCGCCATCTATTGTATGCTAAGGGAGACGCTACTGGCTACTCAGGATGCATCGACAACCGAGAACCGCCCAGGTGATGCCATAAGGAGCTTCGCCCCTAAAACTGCTTTCTCTTGAGGCGTATCGCCCTATAACAGTTACAGACAGAGACTACAACATTGACGTGAATAGTTTGGCTAAGCGACTACAGAGCGTTATTCAGGAGCGCGTTGGTATCAAACATGTGGAGTGCAAGGTCGGTGCATCTCTACAAATTTTCACGTCACTGGAATAATTCTGGAGTGCTGTGATTTTTTTGATGAACGAGTGGCTATGCTGGAACTAGATCTTGCTAAGGCTCACGAATGCGGCAGTCAGGGGCACGCTGGTAATCAGTTATGAAGGAAACTAAATGCGCGCGGAAAATAAGGACGAAAAAGGGCACACATATACACACACACAGGCGCTACTTCAAAAAAGTTATTGTTGCAAGACCGCTGCTACCTATAAGATCACCTAATTGGCCCATATCAGTGCGCAGAAGTTGAAAGCCCCCTAACTCATGACACTTTCAAAATGGCGTTGTCACACGCCACAGCAATTAATGGCATGCTTACGCACATTTCGTCCACCTTCTCAATCTCTTTGTGCCTCGACACTCTCTCTCGTCAACTGATTTTTAAATTTCTGTCAACAATTGCTAAGGCCATTTGACCGGGTGTCACATGACGTCCTCTATTCTATTCTTGAACAAGTCAACACAGGTAAAGTGATATTAGACGGGCTTAGAATGGTGTACAGCAGTTCTGAATGCATTGTAATGAATAAGAAGCTAAGCGAAGCCGTTCCAGCCCAATCGTCGCTAAGGCACGGTGCCGGCTGTCGCCATTACTTTTTACACTTTACCTAGATCCCATTTTGTTTGTATATGAATGACAATGAGTGAATTAACGATTTCAAGCGTCAGTGTTCCCATGTAAAAGTTCTGACCTGCGCTGGTATTGCGTGACATAACTGTATGACGAATAATAATGACAAGTGGTAATATGGAAATCATGACATGTCATGTGCAACATGACTTGCATGCCACGCTCATGGCACGCTCGTGGCCGTTTCGCTAGCTTGATATACTACAAACTTTCGTATTGCGTGACGTGACTGTATGACGAGCATAAATGACAAGTGGTAATATGGAAATCATGACATGTCATGCGCAACATGACCTGCATGCCACGCTCATGGCACTCTCTTGGCCGTTTCGCTAGCTTGATATACACCAAAATTGGTATTGCGGAACGTGACAGTATAAAGAAGATAGGTGGCAGATGGTAACATGAAAATCTTGGCATGCATGTCATCTACAATGCCATTTACACGCCACGCTCATGGTGTGCTTGCGTCCAGTTCGCTAGCTTAGCAGTGAAACCTCGGTGATACGAACACAGCTCATACGAATTTCGGGGTGACATGAATTTTTTCTTTGGTCCCGGCCAAGGCCCATTGGCCTGCAATGTAATGGAGTACGGTTCTTACGAACCGATTTTCACCCCGCGACGTTTGATACGAACGTACGCTGCCGCCCAGGTACGAAGACGTGCTGTCTGCGCTGTCGCGGAAGACGCGCCAAGCACGTGCGAGCGCGCAACGCAAGAGCGGGCATGCGCGCTGCACCGCCAAATCGTCAGAATCACGGTGTAAGAAAAATATTTTTTTTCTTACGGTCAGCATAAACCTTCAGAGACGCGTCACGGCCTCCGGGATTGTGTGCACAAATCTTTAAGGCTCTAATGTGCCTCCGTGTGCCTTTGCGTTTAGATTACAGAGGGTATTGGTGCCATGCTTTTTTTTTCTAACCCGTCGACGCGGGCTGCTGTCGTTGTACTGTGTTTACACGTGCCTGCCTCGTGCATCAGACATCCTATGAAAGGTGGACGAGGACCGAAAGAAGGCGAGGACTGTCTTGGCGAAGGAGTCAGGCATCAAAACGTCAACATGCGCTACTGTTGAGGTCGTATTTGTGCGAGCACGGCTGCAAATCTCCCAAAAAACATCCCCAACACTTTCGCGATAACAAAATCATAACATAGCACCATGGTTCTGTAATTTTGTCGCCTTGATCTATCGCGTCAAAGCACTTCTTCCGTTACTTTCACCGCAGTACTTCGGTGTCATGCGAAAGAGCATATTAAAATTTGGAAGGGGCTACTGCTGTCGCAGGTCACAACGCACCTGGTTCAGTAATTAAACACGTGCGTACGGACCGTATATTTACGAGTACCTGGTGTGATTGCGCACATTTAAAAACTTAACTGACAATCATTCAGAGTTCTTCTTTAGGTTGCTGCGGCCCTGAAAAACAATAAATGAAAATGTACGCGAGCTTTCTTTTGTCGCAAGCTAATTTTTTATGCTTTCTAGTGATACGAATTTCGGATGATACGAATATTTTTGGTGGACCCCTGAGG
>JALIZH010007390.1:0-18586 GCA_030522465.1 Rhipicephalus appendiculatus
TAAGAGCTCAGTATGCTGTGCTTGACTGCGCAAGTTCCTTTTTTTTTCTTGAGAGGGGACATTCTTAAGTGGAGAAATGAAGGGCCGCTTCCCGCGATTGTCCTGCTCGACATCGACAAACAGATCTCGGTGAGGTTAAGTACACGCAAGAAGGCCTGCACTTACGAAAGCTTTTTTTTTTTTTTTTAGCAGCGAAGTTGTTATGCAAGTCGTTCCTTATCCTGGCGAACAACAAAACTATCAGCATCATAAACGAGTATGCGCTACACAAATTGGGTAAATCCTACCACTCACCACTGGTCTATATACTAGAAATGAAGAAGGCAACAGTTAGCCCCACAAACAGCTGCGAAGCGACGGCGGCAAGCCGAAGACCCCGAGTACGTACAATGAGAGAATACCAGGAAACGGGAAAGGCAACGGCGGCTTCGAGAAGACCCCGAAGCGATGGAAGGCCTACGCCAACGACGACGTGCCCGTAGATCTATGAGATCTATGAGAGGTGCGAAAGCTTGCTTTCAGCGCGAGGTTTTCCCTGCTGTTTGGACATCCGTGACGTGTCTGAGACTGTCCGTGGTTCAACTGCAACATGTCTGCGCTGCGATTCAACGCAGGAACAACTTGGTATCATCTAGCAACGACCTAGAAGCAATCTAGAAACAACCTGCATCACCTAGCTAAGTCCTAGACACAGCCTAGAAGCAACCAGATTAATCTTCAGAATCTTCAAGTTTCGCTATTTCAAGCCAGCTTAGTGCAACCTACACCAAGTTGTTTTTTACACTGGGACATTTTATTTTGAAAAAGGGAGAATAGGAAGTATTCTTTTTTCAGAGGAACAAATTTATTCCGGAAAAAAGGCACGTTTGTAAAGCCTCCAGAGTGTGTGACCGTGGCACAGTGGATAGCGTGCCCGGCATCTTTTGTCGCGGCCCGAGATGTCGTGGGCTTCGACTCCCATTGACGGAAGCTATTTTATTTGCCATCTGCTCGTGTGCATTTATCGACGTCACTTTCCGCGACGGAAATACGTCACTGACGTCTTGGTGGACCCCGGCATAAAATTGAAGCAGCTTCACTGGCATAGCATCCCGCGAAAACTGGATTGAAACAGCGGACCTGGTGTCGCCATATTGCTGTTTCATCTCGCATTTAGTGTACTGGCGTGTGAGGAGTGGGGCTTGCCCAATTTCTGTGGCACATACCCACTAGGAGCTGTGTTACGCTGCGCAAGGATCAACCTCGACCTTGAACAGTGGTAAATTTACCATTGTTCAAGGTACAGCCACTGATACGTCTTTAAAGTTGTATCAGAAATTACACAGGTGCTTTTGCCGCCATCGAACTGAGCGCGAACCCACGTCCTCGAGTTTGGCAGCGCGACACGTTACCTGCTCAGCTACTACGGCGCACACACACACACACACACACACACACACACACACACACACACACACACACACACACACACACACACACACACACACACACACACACACACACACACACACACACACACACACACACACACACACACACACACACACGCACGCATGCATGCATGCGCGCGCGCACACACGCACGCACGCATGCACACACACACACACACACACACACACACACACACACACACACACACACACACACACACACACACACACACACACACACACACACACACACACACACACACACACACACACACACACACACACACACACACACACACACACACACACACACACACACACACACACACACACACACACACACACACACACACACAGTACCTGAGTGACCCATAGCTTCGGTGGTTATTATTATTATTATAATTATTATTATTATTATTATAATTATTATTATTATTATTATAATTATTATTATTATTATTATTATTATTATTATTATTATTATTATTATTATTATTATATGTGTCGTGCATGCGTGTCACTTGCTCTGCACAGCGCCAAATTTCCTAAATCTATGCAAAAACAATCAACTTAACACTAAAATTAGATAATGTCACCGCAAGGTCGGTCAACACATGCCAGCCCTTCATTCGACATAGCAGGAGGAGAATACGCGAGCGCTCACATAGCGCGCTTTGTTTGCGCGCATTTTTCCGCGCTGTGTCGAGGGCGATTAAGCGGCAGCACAGCGACCGGGCTTGATCACCGGCGGACGCCTTGGCGCGCTGCTGGAAGCGAATGCCGCTTTCTGAAGGACGACGAAATAACGAGGGGCACTGCTGGAGCAAATTTTCCGACGCTGCAGCACGGGAAAGGTCGTTTAGGGCAGGGCGGCGGCGGCGGCGGCGCGCAAGCAGGAAAGCGCTATCTGCGACTAACGTGGCACATCTCCGGATGACGCAATTTGAAAGGACAAGTGTTACTTCAAGCGACCGCGTGCAGTATAGCATACATCGTTGAGCTCAACGGGCGTCAAGTGGTCGCTTTCGTGCCGCAGCTTGTAATTCTTTGAAACGATTACGTGTGCTGTGAAGAAGGGAAGTAATAAACTGATTTCTAGCGTAAGCGTACAGGATGCGGTGGCTCAGCGACCCGTTGGTTCGATTTACGGCACCGGTGCAGCACTTCGGAATGATAAAAAAAAAAAGAAGGAAGCTGGGGAGGGGGCGAAGCATGTAGGGATGGGTGTTTCGGCTCCCCTAACGTGCAACCTGGGGTTGCAGTGTTTTGAGAGAGATTTCTCTGGCGAGGCACTAGTGGTGCCAAGCCTGGAACCGGGCATTTAGGGAATGGTGTTTCCACTCCACTAACGTCTTCGGAACTGCGTTGGAATGCAGTTTACCCTAAGGGGGTGGGGTTCTTCTTCCTCATCTTCTTCTTCTTCCCTACATGCCCGGTTTCAGTTCCCTACGGCATGTAGGGAAGGGTGTTTCAGCTTCACTAACGTCATCGGTTATTTGTTGGGCTAACTTGCCTTCATTTTTAGTGGACCGGTGGCGAGTTGTGCGATTTGCCCAATTTTTGTTTTGTGGCGCATACCCGTTTATGATGGACCGTGACGATATTAAACGCTGACAATCCGAGACCCTAAGGTGCTTCGCCCCTAATATATTAACTTGAATGCTACAGGAGAACGCAGTAATGCAGCTTCATGTAGTACAGAACACAACTACGTTATGTAACAAAAGTTTACGGTTGCACGGTAGCGTATCTAATCTGAGACTATGCAGGGTAGTACGGTGACGAGTGGGAGGGTGAGATTCAGCACGCACTTCAGAAGCAAACATTACGAGGGTCGAGTAAGACTTGTTGTTGGGCGAGTGGTTAACATCAATGGGGTACATAATAGTAAACTTGGAAAAAAATTGATTAGAGAAAACAAGTAGGAGGGAGCAGAAAGGTCGGGCGCTACGGTAGCGTATTAGCGCCCGACCTTTCTGCTCCCTCCTACTTGTTTTCTCTAATCTGAATTTTTTTCCAAGTTTGCGCGATATGTACCCCATTACGAGGGTCGCACCCCCCCCCCCCCCCCCCCCTGAACTAAAAGATGGAGCTACCCGGACGCCGGTCATAGTTGTATGCTATAGAAATTTGGCTTGTCAAATGGATGTACGAAGTAGTTGACCGGCCTAGAGGCGTTGTCTTGGATTGCATAGGAATTTCGTTGCCCTTGTTCACGCAGGCTTCGAAAAACGCGAGAAGAACCAATAATATTCGGGCTTGGTCATTCAAGACTGGGCGTCGCGCCTCCCCGTTTTGTGCCTTCTGCGGTAACATCGGCGACACTGAACATTTCATTAAGTGCGGAGCACATTAGGAGCCCGGTCTATCATGCTGTCGTCGCTTGGCGTAACCCCGGCAAAACCACGTATAAAAATTGCAAAAGAGGAAGCAAGCTAGAAATAGAAAGAGGGAGAAAGAATGTAAAAATATGGGAACAATAACAGAAATAAACAGAAATAAGCAGAAAAGAACAGAGAAAAGACTGGAAAAGAGAACAATAAAGAGAGGATGAAAGAAAGAATAAACAGAAGATAAACAAAGAAGGCTGCCCAGCTCCGCACCTCCTTCAGGCTTGGCACCACTAGTGAGAATCTGCCTTAATTTTTGGATTTGCCCGCAGTTTGATATGGAAAGAGCAGCGATGGTCCCGCAGCTTGCAAAGGGGTTGTTTACGCACCGGACACTTGAAGTCATTTTTCCCGAAGGGCCCGCAGCAACGGGATGGAGCGTGCAACGAATCTTGATGGTCTTCCTGCGAGACGCTGGGCTGTTCAACACGGGGGGGGGGGGGGGCACCTACAATTCAGGAGATGCTCAGGCAGAAGAATTGCCAGCCATGTAGGCCAGGCTGACCCCGCCTGCTGAAACATCACAACCACCACCACGAAAGAAATGGAGGCCATTCTTACGATCGGCTGTGACATCTTTGTGAACTTTTATGTTATGCGTGGACATGTCGTTGCTATAAATATGTGTGCTTCGTAAACGTTTCTGTTCAGTGGACATTCTGCTCTATCGAAGAACTGGGTCTAAATGCGTGAGTGTTCTTTTATGTTCCTTTGCATATTTTTGTGCTTGTTCACTGCTCTGCGACGACAACTATAATGCAAGAGAATTGTAGTAGCCGGTGCCACACACTGACTACAACCTTTCCTTGTGTACATTTAATGGCGCGCGCGCACGCACACACACGCGCACGCACACACACACACACACACACACACACACACACACACACACACACACACACACACACACACACACACACACACACACACACACACACACACACACACACACAGACAGACAGACAGACAGACACGCACACACACACACACACACACACACACACACACACACACACACACACACACACAATCACACACCTTTATCATCTCCGACGCGTATGTACTGTTCTGAAACATACAATGCTCACATGCGCAGCGCCTAACTCAGAAACGATGAATTGACTTCTGTCGTTTTATGTGGCTAAACCACGATATGATTTTGCAGGAGACTCCTAGTAGAGGGGACTTGATATAGGGGTCTCCGATGAATTAATGAGGGACTCCCGGTGAATTTTACCAAGAGAGGTATTTTCGAGTACACGTAATAATAATATCTGGGGTTTTACGCGCAAAAACCACGATATGATTATGAGGGACGCCGTAGTGGAGGGTTCAGGAAATTTCGACCGTCTGGTGTTCTTTAAGGCGCACTGGCACCGCACAGTATACCCTGGTATCTAGTATTTCGCCTCCATCGAAATGCGACCGCCGCGGCCGGGATCGAACTCGCGGCCTTCGGGTCAGCAGTCGAGCACCGTAACCACTGCTGCACCGCGGCGGACAGTGCACCTAAATCTGAGTACGCAGGGTGCATTTCGCCTCTGTCGAAATGTTCCCGGCGCAGAGGCCATCAATGATCAATCACGGAAAGGAGTGAGCCATGATTATCATTGCAACAGTGCACCGAGCGACAGGATGTTATATATATGTACGTTTTATCTTCCATATTAGGCCTGCACGGGCGTAGCGAAATAAAAGAGAAAATAATAAAACAAAGCAGCGATAAGAAAGCTCACCGGCAGCCCCGTATTGTTGTGGTGACTACGCAGACCGGAGACACGCTAGGCAGAGCGTACAAAAATGGCGACTCGGGACGGCTGCTTTATTCGCGACCGCGTCACGCGTGTTTGCGTATATTCTATATCATTTCACAACCGTCTCGTTGCGAAATGATGGGTATCTGCGGCCCATTTGTTGTTGTTGTTGTCGTCGTCGTCGTCGTTGTTATTATTGTTATTGTTATTGTTGTTGTATCTGTTTTTTATTTATGTATGAAAAGATATGGGAAGGTAGGCTACGTAAGAGCCGGCTATCCCTACATCATGGTAGCAATATAGAATATGCATACAAAGATAAGAAAATAAAAAAAATTGTTATTGTTGTAATTGTTATTGTCGTTGTTGTTGTTGTTGTTGTTCTTGTTGTTGTTGTTGTTGTTGTTGTTGCGTCGCCTTTAGGTCATGTATACAGTACACTATACTGAAAAGAATCAGTCTTGAAGAAATAGCGCTACCCCGTCCGGAACACATCCAGAAAGCGCCTTTGTGCATGCATTTGACCTTCAAGCTCAGCTAAGGTTAATTTCGCCCGCTTCCTCCTAACGGCGACGAAATGCGAAGGTATTTGAAATAGTGCAGCTGTAAATGTTGCCAAGGAATGTGTATCCCTTGGCGTATTCTATGCGCGTCAGTAGAGAGAGAGAGAGAGAATGATTTATTAGAAGGCAGAGAGGTCGGCCTGAGCTAGTTCGCTCTAGCCTGCTACTCTACGCGTCAGTAAGGCAACAGGCGAACCTACGCAGCTGTTCACTTTGTTGATGCTTCTGCTGATGATAATGAAATATTTCTGAGTGATTGTAATGGGTAGGCTTATAAACCCTTCTTTCGTTGTGCAATCGGCATGCCTTTACGCTTGGCGCGATTCTACGTTTCTGCCGTGCAATATTATTGCGTTAAGGAGGTTTCTTCCACTACACGACATTCATATAGTGTTTTTTTTTTTTTCGAAGCAGATTCAAACAATGGCGTGGCTTTGTAATAGAACGCCTGCTTGGCACGCAGAAAGCTAGGTTTGTTTCCCACTAAAGCGAAGGTTTTTTTAATTATTTATTTATTTGCATCTATCTCGAATTTTCGCTCCCGGACAACGCTGATTTTTTTCGCTGAACGACGCCGACGCCGGAATTTCCTGCGAAACGAGCTCTTTAACGCTATCGCTTTAAAAGAACGAAATGATAAAAGAAGCGGAAACTCCGCATTGGGGAATGCTTGAACAGCGCGCAAGCATTGTTTAGAAATACATGTTTTCATTAGCATGTGTTAACACCAGCGGATATTAGCGTTCATTTAGGCCAGGCTGTAGCCGGCCATTGCCAACCACTGCTGCTAGTATGCGAGCAGGCACGGCATGCCAGGACACAGTTGGCCGATTTGCACACTATCTCCAAGATCGACCCAATTAATGTAGCGCGTTGCATTGCAGACGGACGGATGGTGGAAGCGGAGCCCAAGGAATGTCAACGCCTTGAAATCAGCCGTGCTGGAACACATCCGTCATAGGTGATCCCGGCTCATGTTATGGAGAATATTTCTCTGTCGTGTGGATCTTGCCCTGGAATTGAAGCCCTAGCTCATTCTGGCAACAGGAGCACTACAAAAAAGATAGCGCTGACTTTGCCATCAGAATTCCCCTGTACCTATTAATGAACTCAAAATTTAATGCGGACTGTCTGAGACGGTGGTTATGACCCGTAACGCTACTTCAATTCAGCGAAACTAGCATCGTTTCTAGGCAGCATAACCGGACAACTCGAGAGATAATTGAGGCTTGGCATACACATAATCGAAAAGAGTCATGCATCAGCTTCCTATCCGTCACCTTGCAGCAGACAGAAATAGTGTAACTGAATGGGTAGAGGTACTTTGGTTTTTTGCTGCTCCTTTTTGTATTGTTTTCTTGGGTTTCTTTGCTGTTTGTTATCTGGTTGAAGCTACGAGTGGGCATATGTTTATGTTCTGCGCATGTGAATAAAAGTTCAGTGGAGAGTTCGGCGCTTGCGTTTCGCGTGCTCCCTCGTGTTGTCGTCTTACCCTCTAGAAAAAAAAAGAGTCCTTTGACTCCTTTCGGGTAGTCCTGGCTTGCTACGTATATGATTCTCTTTAAAGAGGCACGTCAACTCTCTTTGGGGTGTCATTGTACTCTCTTCTGAGAGTTGCGCCACCCGCAAGAGAGAGTTAGCTTACATCTTTAAAGAGAGTCGTACGCGTGGCAAGCCAGGACTACCCGAAAGGAGTCAAAGGACTCTTTTTTTTCTTAGAGTACTTCGTGGCGCCGTTTCTTAATTATGAATCTTTACCAACTAACCCAGTTGTCAGTCCTTCTAAACGTAACACCAGTGCATAGATTTAATGTACGCAATAACACCTGCGGAGGGTAATTATCGTTGAATAATTTCTTCTAAGGCACATAAGCGTACGAAGGTTGATACAAAGGCACTTGAATAAAAGCATGCATTCATGATTCATGTTTAGAAAGCTGCCTCCGTGGTAGAGCGGTTACGGTGCTCGGCGGTGGACCCCAAGGTAGCGGGTTCGATCGCAGCCACGGCGGCCGCATTTAGATGGAGGCGAAATGCTTCAGGCCCGTCAACTCATATTTAAGTGCACATTAAAGAACCCCAGGTGGTCGAAATTTTTATTCCCTCCATTACGCCGTGCCTCAATCATGTCGTGCTTTTGGCACGCACAAACCCAGACATTTATTATTATTATTATTATTATTATTATTATTATTATTATTATTATTATTATTATTATTATTATTATTATTATTATTATTATTATTATTATCATCATCATCATCATCATCATCTGTAACACTTTTGCATGCTCGATGTATGACAACTGCATGTCTGCCAAGACGGATGCCACATGCTATAAGCACCTTCCTCATCAAAAAAACTTTTATGATATTTTGCAAGCGCTATTCTCATTTCATAACTCACGCATCTGCTTTTTTTACAAATGAATAATTGTGATTACACCCTCGTGTGTATCACTGAACGACTTGGCGACTTCACCTACGGTCCGCCTCGGTGGATCAGTGGCTACGGTGCTCGGCTGCTGACCCGAAGGTCGCGGGTTCGATCCCGGCCGCGGCGGTCGCATTTCGATGGAGGCGAAATGGTAGAGGCCCGTGTACTGTGCGATGTCAGTGCACGTTAAAGAACACCAGATGGTCAAAATTTCCGGAGTCCTCCACTACGGCGTCTCTCATAATCATATCGTGGTTTTGGGACGTTAAACCCCACATATTATTATTATTACTTCACCTACGATCCGGCGGGGCATAATAAAAACAAATGCAGCTTGTAAGCGTATCTTTGTCCCAGAAAAAAAGTTGGTCGAGATTTGCCGGCCTCAGTGCGTGGCGCAACCCTTTTTTTATCTCGTGCTGTGGTCAAGTGTCTCGATGACCTTGCGTCCTGTCCTTGCTCTACTTTGCACAACGCTCACAAACAAGCCGTAGTATCGCAGGATTTTGCAAATGAATGTTTCGAAATCTTCAGCCGGCTCCTTTCCGTAAACAAGGTTTTCGACATCGCAGAACAGTTAGCCGTATCGTACATAGTCTTGTCATATGGTAGTGGAGTTGCCAGTTCCGCTTAAAACAAGCGGACTTGGGCTTCTTTTTTCGCTAAGTCGCTTGTAGAATTTTTTCCAGTCGCTTGTCGCGTTTCTTGGGCTTATTTGCAGTTTTCAGCAAGTATAGTTATTTTAATGAGCATGACGATTTACTAATAGCGCGTTTGTTGATGACTGTGTAGTTGTGTGTTCAAGTCAAACATCAATTAAGCATCATCATCAGGCAATCAACAATTGTCGTTTATCATGTAATGGAAGAGAGAGATTCAACCGAATGGAGACTACCCTGGAGGCAATGTTAAAAATAAAGTACTTCCATTCATAGTTGCGGATATTCTCGCGGCACAAAATAATTAAAGTGATATTTTCAAGCTTCCCTTCGTATCTGAATGACATTTTTTATCATTATTAAAAAAATATTTTGAAGAATGCGAAAATTCATTGAATTTCCTCTTCTTTTGGGCATCTTCACAAAACTCGTACCTTTTTTTTTTGTTGTTGAAGGGGGGAGCTTATTTTGCGATGATTATATGCTTGTAAGCTCGGTAGCATCTGGCAACACTGTATGGTAGTGACCAGAGGTGGTCGCAAGGGAATTCGACGAACGATTAAAACTGCGGGGCGTTCTGCTGTTTGATGCACATGGAATGCACATGGGTATGTGTCCACGTGACACGCGTCCGGCCATTGAGGGAAAAGAGATGTGGACATAGGCCCTCTTATTGTGCTTGTATAAAATAAAACCGGTGCATACAAATCAATCATATGTGTAACTCGAAAGAAAGAAAAAAAACAAATATACTAATTTATGTCAGGGTAATATTAAGCCGCACCTGAAAGGACAAATATGTCCTTGCAGGTGCACAAATACCCTGTCCGCATTTATATTGACCGCCATATATAGCGCCACACCACTGCTTCCCCCTATTTTTCTTGTCGAGAAAAAGGCTGTGTAGCGAAACATGCAACACGTAAGCAGCACTCACGACTAAAGATTTCGTACGTGAAGCAAAGTTCGCATATGTATTTATGACACCGCGCAGCCCTATGCCTAAGGGCAGGCGTTCAAAATAAAAAGAATAAACCAAGGTACAGTCAATCAGTCCTATCTTCGCCCGGACGAAAAAATACAAGAATTCGCCTTTAACCTTTTGAATAAAAGAATGGAATAACTTACCTCCTGGAATTGATACAACAACTGGGCCTTCTTTATTTCATTCAGCATTGCTAACGTATTCGGAATCCTGTAACTTTGAGTAACAATTTTGCTTTGTTCGTTGTTTACTCTTGTTATAATTTTTGCCTCGTTACTATGTTTTACGAATTACTGTACCATAGCACTGTGCTTAAGCTGCAATTATCGTTTCTCTGTAAAAATTGTGTTTTGTAAATCTCTCTCCCCCCCCCCCCCCTATGTAATATATAATATAATAAATTGTTGGGGCTTTAATGTCCCAAAACCACGATATGATTATGAGGGACGCCGTAGTGGAGGGCTCCGGAAATTTCGACCACCTGGGGTTTGCGACCACCGTGCACCTAAATCTAAGTACACGGGCCGCAAGCATTCTCGCCTCCATCGAAAATGCGGCAGCCGCGGCCGGGATTCGATCCCGCGACCTTCGCCCCCCCCCTCCCCGTAATGCCCCTAATGGGCCCTTAGGGTACTTGAATACAAAAAATTAATAAAAATAATAAAAAAATTAAGTTCCACATTTTCCTATATGGTGCGGAGAAAGCTGCGTGTCGTCTCTGGCCTTTGCCGATATTGTTATTTTTTTTTGTCATTACAAATTGTATTGGCGTATACTAAATTGTTATTTCTTAGAAATTGTGTTGCTAGTCTGTTCTGTCATTTACATGTAACAAATTTATGTTTGTTACTCCTTCGTACAAGCTTCATGTATGCCCTGGTGTTCTATGCTGCCTCACTGGTTGGAGCAACGTATGGGTAACAAGGCCTTAGTCAGGCAGACAATGTTCTGCCTTTTAGCCTTGCCATCCAAGACTCACTCTGTGTCTCAATCAATTAAAAGATAAATCAATTAAATTCAATTCAACTGTTTTCATCCCGAGAGAGCAGTGGTAATTCAGATGCAGGCGCCGTCGCATCCGGGATCAAATCTCACGCTTCCCGTTCAAGCGCATACAGACCGGACGAAGGGAGCGCCAGAACAAGGTCTCCCACAGCGGTCACTCTGAAATGGTCCAGAAAGAACCGCTCGCGACCGACCGCCCAATAGCGGCTCTGAAGCGACGGCTGCAGCCGCGACGCGTATGATTAACTCTTTCCGGTCGGCAGACTCGGCGATGCTCACTCTCGCGTTCAAGAAAGCTCGCGTATTGCACTCTCCGATGAAGTGGTTTTCAAGTGCTCGATGGAACTGAATTACTAAATCAGATGCACGCGCCGTTGCAACCGGGAACAAATCTTGCACTTCCCGTTCAAGCATCTGATTTAAAGGCCGGACGAATCGCTTTAAGCCGAGTTAGGCATCTAGTACTTTTCAGAGAAATTAGACAAAGAAAAAAAAAAGAAAGAGCAGCGTGTGGCATCTTTCATTCCAATAGCCAAATTCCAGTAAGTTGCTATTTCTTCACACTGCGCTAGCAGAAATAGCGCATCACAAATAAACTGCACTAGAGTGCTTATTTGGGCCGGTTGGTTCATATTCGAGGGAACGGGAAAGACCGCGAAACATAGAACAATGACAGAGACGGACCCAAGCTCTGAGTACTTACAACCAAAGCTTTATCTCGTACCAGGGAGTATATAATACGCATATGAATCGGGAAATGGTGTTAGGGAACGGAGCACGGTGACAAGGTATCTGTTAACAATTCTACGTAATCATATGAGAAATGAAAAAAAAAAAAACATCACCCACGTGAAAGATACGCAAGTTCCTTGGTGAGAAGCGCTATCGACGGCACACTCAGACACACATATCACTTTTTTTTTTTTTGTCAATTGTCAATGCAATAGGTCTCGCTTATTTCCCGTGCTCGTTGGCCACCATAGCGCGTTAGTGTTCGCACTGATCAAACATAGCGTGACAGCCATACAGGAAGCTGTGCGCGGCTTGGTCCGTCTCTCTCATTGTCCTGTGTTTCGCGCTGTTTCCCGTTTCCCTTGAATCAAAAGTAAGCAAATAAAAACAAACTAAGAAGCGGGGGCCTCAGAACTTGCCCTTCTGCCTTTGAATAATCATAACTCATTTTTGAAGGAAAGAAGTGTAAATTTAAGGGCTCGTTTTCTTTGTCAGACATAATATTAATGAGAGCTAACAGACGATGATGCCAAGGAAAGTATAGGGGATGTTATTAGTACTAATTGTAATGTAAAAAGTGAAGAAAGAAAAGTGGGCGAAAAGATAAGCTTGCCGCTGGCAGGGACCGAACCTGCGACCTTCGAATAACGCGTCCGATTCTCTACCAACTGCATACCCTATAAAGTGGACGGAGGCATGATCGCCGCTGTAGCTCAGTTATCCCTCCGTTATGCGAACAATCCCGACCAATTGTAGGCGAACAGCACCGCTGTTTAGTCAGAACAGGATAGCACGCACACCGCGCGCCACAAACGCTTATGGGAGCCACGCATGCTCCCGCGTAAAGGGGGAACAGCAGCGGAGTGACCGTAGCTCGAGCGGCCTAAGGATAAGCGATCACGTTTACGCCATAACACGTGCAGGCCATCTACGCCTCCACGCCCGAGTTTTACTTCTATCGCTCGGTATCGCCGCGTGAGGAATTCGGTGGCTGCGCCTGGAAACGTGTGTGATCGCAATGTGCTTACGAAGTCGGATACCAGCTGAGCCGGAGATCAACCAAAGCAGCAAGTAAGAGATAAACAAAAGAGGAAAAAACACCGTCTAAGCACTCTGTAAAGCTAGCTAACCAGTGTAACTGAAACGTGTTGCTCCGGTTTTCATCACTGTGTTAAGTCCCGATGGCTCATTAAAATCTTTCTCAGTAACGTCTGACCCGAAATATTAATTGTTGTGTATCGCTCATCTTTAGTCGACCAATGGTCAGTAATAGGGGGGAGGGGGGGCAGTTGGGAGGCTTAATCGCGCTCCCCCCCGAAAATTTTTCAATTTTGCAGGCGTATATATACAAGCACACATACTTCCCCTTCCGAAAAAAAAAAAGAAAAGAAAAAGTAAGCAGCTCCGCACGAGTGGTGTCAAGCGTGTCAAGCATGAAGCGCGGAAGCTGGGTGGCCTTATTTGTTTCTTTTGATTGTTCTTTCTCTATCTCTTTTCTTTCTTTCTCTCTCTTTTCTCCATTTGTTTTTTTTTTGTCTGTCTCTTTCTCGCTCTTTATATCTTTCTATCTCTCCCTTTCTCTCTCTTTCTCGTTTCTTTCTCTCTCTTTGTCTCTCTGTCTATATCTGTGCCCCTCTTTCTGTCTTTCTTTTTAATTCCGTTTTTGCCTTTCTCTCTATTTATCTCTTTCTCTTTCCTTCTATGACATGCTTTACTCTCTCCTCCTTTTCATCCTCCTCACCCTCACTTCCCTTTCCCACCCCCCTTACTATGCTATATTATACAAGACTATGCTTTGCTCTGCTAGCGTGCCTGCATAGCCGCGTGGGCTTACGATGCCCGCCTTCGGATTCGCGGTTACGTGGGTTCGAATCCCGCCTCGTCAAGAAATTTTTTCCGCCAAGAATTATTCTCTTTCCCTCTCTCTTTCTCTTTGTACTCGTTCTCTCGCCCATTCGCCCATTCTAGTTGTTTCATCCCAACGTCGGACGAATTGGGGCAGCGGGAGAGCACGAGCCGGGCGCGCATGTTCGGGAGCATAGCAGAAGAGGACGAAGAGAGCGCACGCGGGCCGAGTTATTGCTTTGCCCGCGCTAGAAAGGTAGAGGCCATTCATTATGTTGATAGTTCATGCGGACACGTAACGGCATAGCGTGAAGCGTAACAGCTGCGCAGTAATAAATGTCTGGCTACGCCACTGGAAGTTAAGGTTGCCCAATTTCTGTCGCATGTACGCGCCCTAAGAGTTTTCGCGCGCACAGAAGGGACGAATTTCGGTTTCGCCTATAGCCAGCTTCGCTGCGATACACACTGGAAGTTAAAACAGGTGCTGTCCTGAGACAGCGCAGTAGAAGACAACACAGGCTCATCGCCTCGGCGAGCGCTCAAACAGCGTTCGCCAAGGGGCAACATGGCGTTCCACTGTGGCGAGCGAGGGTTCGACTCCCGCTCGAACCCCTGATCTTTACTATTTTTCACCAATCACGATTTCTCGCTCATAACCAAAGCCAACGACACCAATGCCGGGGTTTCTGCGAAATGAGCGCTCTCGCGTTAAATATCGGTGCTGCCATCAGAAGTGAACCCGGGAAGTCCAGAGGGGGGAGGGGGGGGCGCAAAGTTTGCCCCCCATACAATGACTTAATTGGGGGGGGGGGGGGGGGGGGAGTGCACTGCGGTAAACCATCGCCCCCCCCCCCCTACCCCTGCAATGGAACCCTGCGCACGCTTATGCTCCGCGGGAGTGTGCTATGGGACCACTAAACCACGCAAATGCTTAGAGGCCTCCGGTCGGGCATGCTCAGCAGTCCCTGCTTTTACGGCTCGTGCGCGAGAGTTACTTTTGCCGATAAAACGGAGTTGCGCGGCAGTTGACAGCGAACAAAACCGCCTTGTTGTGACTGACGAGGCCACAATTACGGCTCTTTCCGCGATCGCCGCACAGAGATAGGCACACGAGAATCACGAGCATAGCTGATATCCCCGGTTGCGTTTTACGGGGATGCCACGCTGGTACACGCAACAGTAAAGTCGTTGTCTCGCGGTTCGCACTATCGAGAGCACGTGAAACGCCTGTGACACGCGGAAGAGTATCCTTCAGAAGCTGCCAACTCGGCTGCTGCCTATTCGAGTACACAACGTAAAAACACTTTTACGGCGGAACCCATCAACCGATGCGAGCGAAAATTGTTTCGTTCGAGAGACCCACTTAAACTGCAGTGACCGTAGCAAGCGTACCAGGCGCAGCAAGCTTTAGTTACGACAAGTGTAGAATTCCATTACACTGTATAGCAATAGCAGACATCGTGGTCCTGTGAACTGCATTCTTCATAGCATGCAAAGATGATGAATATTTTAATGAAGAGCTCGAGATGTTTGTCTGGCCTTTTCGCCTGACATGCTACTCCAGGTGCCGGGTGATGATTATATATATATATATATATATATATATATATATATATATATATATATATATATATGATAATTTGCCAGTTATGCATCTTAACAGTGTTTCAGTCATAAAATTTAGAAAATACTGAACTGCAATCATACAAATGAATGGCCTATTCAACAAAGCCCCTCTTAGCGGCTTTGTTAAACCCGCGACGTAATCGAATCCCGTGACCCGAAGGTCGCGGGTTCGATCCCGGCCGCGGCGGTCGCATTTCGGTGGAGGCGAAATGGCAGAGGCCCGTGTACTGTGCGATGTGGGTGCACGTTAAAGAACACCAGATGGTCGGAATTACCGGAGCCCTCCACTACGGCGTCCCTCATAATCATATCGTGGTTTTGGGACGCAAAACCTCACATATTATTATTATCGTAGCGGTAACTATATCGTATCTTTTTTTGTTATTTTATGTATAACGAATCTCGTCACATACGGTGCGCAGTTTGTTAAACAAAACGTCTTCTACGCAGGCGAAACGCCAATACAAAAAAAATGTAGCGAAAATAAGTTCCGGCCCGAAGCAACGCCATGCTCGAAATGTCAAAAAATTTTCGAAACCACTACTGACATCAAGTTCATAAATTTTATTTACCAGACAAAAACTGGAAGGTCGCCACAGCTAAAAGCCATGACAAGGGCTTGACGAAGGCCCTGGTGACCTGAACATACACATGGCAGTAGTGCCGAGATGATTCGAGGTACAATTACACAGGTACAAGAGAAAGTATGAACAATACATACTAATTCATAAATCATACTAATTCATAAAGCATCGTATAGGCTAAGAAGCATTATAGAAGCCATAGGCTGCTCACTCGTCGTGTGTAGGAATGCAAATATATATATATATATATATATATATATATATATATATATATATATATATATATATATATATATATATATATATATATATATATATATATTAATGCGGCGAATTGATGAGGTAGCATCAACGAACGCACAATGCGAGAATTTGCTCTTTTCATATCTGTTGAGTGCGCTTAGAGGCAAGAACAGCAAGAGCCCACGATTTAACCCTTTGACACGCTATGTACACGATTGTGTACACCACTTGTTTTTGCAGATTGCATCAATTAGGGTCTAACAAAGAGCGATAGATATCGAGCTGTGGATGAATTGAACCTCCTGCATAATAAATTTATCAACTTCATTTTGCAGTGTAATGTTGCATATGATCACTTTGCTGAAGGCACTACACCACGTTCGACGAGTCGTTCGACGTGCCGCTTCCTGCGAGCCATGCATGTGAAAAGTATAATATTTCTTTGCTCAAAATGGACATAACCAAAAATGAACTTGCACTTTACTTCTAGCCTGAGATTTCATTCTATTTTATGCCAAAACAGTGGATCGATGACTTCAGGATAAATAAATATTTAAATACAGCTTAGCGAGCATTAGTTACTCTATAACGCACATAAATTAACATATTGCCACACGTGCTCCTTTCCTTCCATTTTTATGTTACCGCCCCATTACACGTGTAACTTGCTGCCTAGCGCAAACCGCGCACGAATGACTGGGAACCATCTAGATAATGTTAGAACCTTTTGATGAGTTTACGCGCACACCGCGAACATTAGAGTTTGTTCTGGAACTTACGCGGCCGCTAGAGATAACGCTGGAATGTTCAATGGCACATGTATAAATGCCGACACGCTTCACCGCTTGGCAGTTTTACCAACGGCCGACGCTCTGTTCGCCGATATCAGCGTACAGTCGTCAGCAAGCTAAACACGAATGCTCCGCAGCGTGTCCTGAAACAGTTTGATTGATGCCTAGCGCCGCGTAGCTTTGGGTTCTGTTGCCGAGATGTTACCCATGCATGCCGACATACTATCCAAGCATACCGAGGTATTATCTCGGCAACAGCGTCCAGCGTGTCACGGCTGGCGTCAGTCAAAGTAGTTCAGGTCACACGTCGGAGCGTTCGTGTTAAGTGACTGTACAGCGCGTGCGTGCATTGCTTGCTGTAGTTTAAGTTTCAGTTTTCCCGGCCACAAGTTCGGCCCAATAAAGAGTTTCATCTTGGACACGCCGACTGCTGCCTTCTACAAAGTCACGACCCCGTGACAATATTATGGCATTACTTTTGTTGCAATAGACTACTGAGCGCCTTGAAATAACGCGGTATCGATTTCACACATTTACAGACAGTCCTTCGTAGGTGGCGTCTGAAAGGGTTAATTTATGCCACGCAAGCGAGCCGCCGAGAGCGCAGCCGTCTTATCAGCAGAAGAGACAGCGCTGAACGACAAAAAGGACGCCGTGCTCCATTTCTGCGTCCTGTCGTTTAGCGTTGTTTCTTTAGTGCTCGTAATCACGAACCAGCCAGTCCAAAATGCGTACCCCGTTTACGTTTATCGCTCTGTTTACAAGGCAAGCACTCACAGAACCATTCCTTCATCTGAGCCAACAACATTAGCAAGACATTTGGGGGGGGGGGGGGGGAAGAGAAAGAAACTCCAACGACGCTAGAGCGAGAATAATTCTTATTCTGGGTGTGGAACCAGACGTTATTTCTGTCATAAAACTCCGATAGACTGACCGCTTGCTCATTAAGCATTTTCATTTATTAAACGTTTTATTAAAAAAAATCCAGATTGGTTTAGTTTCAGACCATTATTTTAAGCCTCCTGCCACCCGGTTCTTGGCCCATCCCCCCTTTGTGGGTGAGCGCCATCCATACGAGGACATCATCAGCGAAGCAAAGAGGCGTTTCGTAGCAGAATCAACATCACCTACGGTTTACATCGAAGGTATATTCATCGAGGAAATATATCCAGCCAGAAATGGACGAAGACAGGAAACGTTGAAGGATACGGGAAAGCGGCAAATAATAATGCGAAGATGACACACAGTGATTGCGCGAGGCCCAATATCATTCCATGCCCGTGGCATGGTATGAGATTGGGCTATGTGCCACTTTGTGCATGTGCCATTGTGAAACAGAAGAGAGGACAAGGAAGTTGACAAGACGATGAGGTCGTGTTTGGGTGATCGGTTTCGGCTCGACGTCCAGTGCTCCTGTAGACAGAGGTTCTGTATTATTCATAGTCGCGTGACAATATAATACAACGAGTGAGAAAAAAAAAGAAAAAACAATAACATCTCCACGAAGTGAATGATTATGACTGGGCGAAGCAGTGGGATCGTT
>JALIZH010007397.1:0-12215 GCA_030522465.1 Rhipicephalus appendiculatus
TGGTATCGGCGGCATAAAAAACAGTTGGAAGTCAGCGCTCTTTACACTCTGTCTCTATTGTCCCTTCCAGTTTCGCGCGCTGTTACATGTGTTTTCATTATTGCATGCATGCTGTAGGGGAGTTATCTGACTGGCGAAATGCCAAAGCGAGTGAGTCAAAGTTCAGCGGTGCAAGCATAAATCTGATGAACATTGTGATGCAGGTTTTTGGTTTAGTAGTTTGTTTTAATTGAGGCCAGGCCTCTCACCGGAACAGGAAGCAGCCATTTTCAAACACACACAAAAAATTTAACTTTATCACGCACAGAAACAGGAAACGAAGGAAAAATATAAACAACCGAAACAGAGTCAAGCTATGCCTACGCCACGCTATTACGACCGGTGCTAAAATAATCTTTAAAGTTCCGCGGAACGTTTGAAATAAAGACAGCAGTCACCGCTTATTGCGTCGCTTATGGTGGCTCGGGCGGCGGAGTCGCGCTGGCACGTTGATGCGCTGGCACTTGTGGGTCGGACGAGGCGGCAGGAAAGCTCGGAAGTCGCGGGTGGAGGCGTCGTTAGGCACACCTGGCCGGCGACCCCCTTCACCTTGCACGTCGCAGGGAGGTTGGCAGCACGCCCTAGGACTCGATTCGGGGTGGCAGCAGCAGGAACCACGAGAGCCTGGTTCCGGAGACCCTTTCGACGCTGTCGGGCCCTTGGTACTCGACTCCGTAAGTCGACAGCACCGACCCCTGACACCAGCGTCGTGTCTCTGGCTACTCCCGGTCTCACCGTTATCCACGGTGGCTCAGCTGCCCGGACCCGCTGCTCGGACGATGGGGAACGACCCGCCTCCAGGATGGCCCGTCTCCGAAGACGTCTGGAGGCAGACGCTGTCGGGCCCTTTGTGCTCGGGTCCGTAACCCGACGGCACAGACCCTGGCACCAGCGTCTCGTCCGAGCTGTCCCAGTCAGACTGACTCGCCGCCTTCCATCTCGTCGTCCTCCTCTTCCCCTCTGCCGTGCCATATTCTAATTGGCCGTGGCCACACGTGCCATGCCCCGCCGTCGTCGTCTTTTTCTACGTGCCGCACGTGTCCGTCGCGCGGTGCTTCTGTCGCGTCACACCACCGCGTTTGTAACCGTTGCGCAACCAACACCAACACACATCGCGGAGCAGTCTCACTGGTCGCGCACTCACTCATCACAACCATAATGGCTGCACCTCTCCACAAGGCAGCGGCGGTTGAAGTGGATAACCGTAGCGACATGACTGCAGCATGTTCTTACATACATCGCCTAAAAATAGAAGGATGGGCTGCGGCTGTGTGGACAAAGCGCCGAGTGAAGAAAAAAGAACTACCAACGAGCGGCGGCCGCACGAAAGGTTAAAAAAAATGATTAAAAGGGGTAATGTGATTACAGGCGGCACTCTTGGGGGCAAAAAGTGAGCACGTGTAATACTAGAAGTCAAACATTTCTTTTTGTAGCGTGGAAAAGTTTCCGTGTGAGCGTCGAGTTATGGGGTATGCATGAAATAACGGTAGTACGATCATTCGTTAGTCTAGAGGTTATAGAAGGATGGCGGCGTCGGTGTCGCTTGGCCAAAACGACAAAAAAATGCATTGAAATAGGAGAAACTAGTCAAAATACAGCCGATTTGAGCCAATAAAGGCAGCGAAAGCAGCCAAAAGTAGCCACGCGTGCATGACTACAACTGCGACGTTTTCATTTAAAAGACTAAATTCAAGATCCTTTTGGCAGAAATGTGAAGAAGTTCAGCAAGAAGCTTTCAAAATGATAACTGCAGAGATTAAAACGTTAACTATTCACGTTAGCAATAATTTCGCGCGCGATGACGAAGTTGCTTGCGGTGTTGCAGAAATTGCATTCTCTTCACGCGCAGACAGACAAAGAACTTTAATGAAGTCGTGAGGGACTAGCCGGGAAGGACCCGCTGGGGCCCTCGGCTCGCCGCTGGCTGCGCCCATGTCGGAATCGGGAGGCCATGCTTCACGCGCACTCCGAGTTTTTTCTCAAAAGAACTAGAAGCACTAATACCGCGCTCTAGAGTTTTGACGGTTCTTTTATACATGTGAGGGTCACATGTGCAGCACTCCGTTTAGAGAGGCTCGTTGACTCTCTTGAAGAGAGTCGTGGGACGCACGACTTTCCTAAAGGGAGTTAATACTCGACTCTCCGGAAGAGAGTCAATGGGACTCTCTATAGAAAGTGCTGGACAGGTGTCCTCAAGAACAGTCAAAGGACACCTTTTAGAGAGCAGCTCTAAGGCGCCCGTTCCTGCGTTGAGTGGCGTCGCCGTCCATGGCGTAACCGCGCCAACTAGTACGTGCCACAGGACTTGGGCAAGCCCCGCTACCGTGTTCAATGACAAAAAATTACACCATCTCCCGCTAAAGGGAACCATGTGTAGATGTGAAGCAGCGGGCGCTAACGCTTACACTGGCGGCGGCGTTGACGCTGGCGCTCATCGCAGCGTTGCGCAGGAGAGAAAACTGGGGAGGCGCAAAGCAGGCAGTGATGGAGCAGTGTTTCCTACTGGAACATGCCAATCGCTGCTAATGGGCAACGAGAGACAGAAGACTCCGACTGGACACAGAGACCCGCACTCCGCTTTTAGTTAACGCGCACGCTGCGAATTTTTATTGTTCAACAACGCACAGGAGAAATCTTCCACCGGCACCACCTTGGAGGTCAAGATCCATTGCCATATATACGGGATGGCCAGTGAACGGTTATGCAGCGCGAGCAGTCGGTTTTTTCAACCAAGAAACTCGCTAGCAGACGCTGCCTGCGTCGGCGTCGCGAGGCGAGAGAGGGGGAAGCGGAGGAGAGGAGAGAGAGGGAGTGACACGCATGCGCAGTGGGAGTGTGAACGCCGTGGGCAGGGATGCGTAGAGGAGAGAGGGGGGAGCGTAGGAGAGGAGAGAGAGGGGGGACGCGCATGCGCAGGGGGGAGTTAGACGCCGCGGGCAGGGATGGAGAGAGGGGGGGAGTGTAAGAGGGGGAGAGAGGAAGAGAGGCGCATGCGCAGTGAGGGTGTGGTTGCCGTGGGGAGGGATGCCTAGAGGAGAGAGAGGGGGAGAGGAGGTTTTTTATTTTTATTTTTTCTTTAACTGTTTGCGCATGCGCAGTAAGGGTGGGCACGCGGCACACCACCACCACCACCACCACCACCGGATTAAGCTTCGCCATAAGATGCTTCACATCTAATAAAGTGTGTGCCATGGGAGGAACTGGGGAAGCATAGAAGAAGACCTGCGTTGGTGGAAGGCGCACGTGTGTACGAAGGATACAAGGTTCTACTCTTCTCTACTTCCCTACGCTCTTGCGCGCCCGTTTGTGCGTTGTTCCTATCGTGCAGAAGAAACACATCGACAGCTTCCGAAACAAGTACCAAGTCATGCGACACGCCCCGGAAAAGACCAACTATGATTCAATGACGCAGTTCTGGGAACACCATGGCGTCATGGACGGCGGCCACTTTCGAATGTCGTGTTCACCCACAATTACACTTCTGAGATCGATGATGTGAGTGCGGCATTTGCGCTCTTGCGTATTTCTTTCGTATGCAGCACACATCGCATAGATTGTCATAAATTTATTGCGTTTACACTTCATGCACTCTTACATACTCTTATCTGAGGTAAGTCTACAGTTATCTCACCACAATCTCCGTAATCTCATTCCTCGTGTTTAGCCCTTTTCGGCCGTAATTGATCTATGCCCCGAAAACTCCATTGATCAGGATATCAAATAACTATGACATTATGCCAGGTTGCGTATTGCAACACTAGCAACTCTAGCCCGCTAACCATCGCTAGGTTGAAGAAAGCCTTGTACGCTTGAAAAACTGCCCGCGTCTGTTTTTTTTTTTTTTTTTTGCTTTCTTACTTTTTCTTTTCAGGGTTCAGCAGAGAAGTCTTCCGGCTTGGAATTACGATCGAAAACCATTTCCGTTTCCCGAGTTATCTGCGACTCCCGCTCCGTCACCACACTTACGTAAAAAAAGCAAGTACACAAACAGAAATAGACCAAGCTTGGAGGTTTTCTGATCCACTTGTGAGCCACTCGAGTTAATTACTTGGTTCTTTCCTGACGTTAACGCGAAATTGCCGTTGAAATCGCTGTTACAAATGCATGAGATTCGATAACTGCTGACCGATATTCCCTTGGCTAATATTCTGTGCTCAATATAGACTGGTATTTGGCACGAAGTAATGAAGTAGGTGGCGGCTCAATTTAGTAAGTACAGTAGTTTCCACATTATAAACATCTTGTGCGTATATGCACTCAGTGATAGTTATATGATGCTAGTTCCTGCTCTTACTGATAGTTGATGATGCGTAGCTACGCGTGGCTCTTACGCCTGAAATATAATTCGATGACTTTCCGCGATTTTAATCTCCACAAAACGTCGCTCGCTACCAAGCACGCTCACGGTGAAACAAGTTAATTGTTAGATCTCATAAGTTTTCACATGAAAATTTCGTAATGCACACAGCACAAAGAAATATCGGAGAGGCCTTCTTAAAGAGATAATTACGCACTACATTGCGCTTGCTCCTACTCGTCGGAATAGCACTAAAAGTCTCAAACACAAAAATGTATTGCACTGCAATGCCTCAAATACTAAGGAGAAATTGATGGACCTCTGTATGTGTTTATTATTATGAAAAAAGGATAAATTTCTCTGTACTGCCATAATATGGGAATTGTTTTTACAAGATTATAAACTATCTGCCAACAAAAAGGTTGATCATATTTCGCGATAAGCCCAAAAGTGACCGCTCAAGTAAAGAAAAATCATTGCACTACGCGCCAGGTCATATGTCGCCCCCTTTTGCTGCTCATTTGCAAAAAGAGTTGCTACTCACTCACTGTTTATTCTGAGATATATGCCCGCCAACTTTACGAATAAGTTTAAACAAGTGCCAAGCTTTCATCATCGTGTCACTCCCTTTTTGGTGTAACTGGTTGTTTTGTGGCTGTGTTGGCCAGTTGCCACCTCACACAAAGACCACGTGCCAGATGACATCGTCTGAAAAAAAGTCTCAGTTTCGCCTCAAGGGTGAAGCAACCAATGCGACAGCAACAAATTGAAATGTCACGTGAAGAACGGCAAGCAGCTCGAAACGTGCAGCGCGCTGCTCAAGCACAGATGACACGCGAAAAGAACACACACAGGACGCGCGCGAACTAACAGCTATCACAGCTCGACATTTAAAGCGCACTGCTCAAATACGAAGAAGGTATACACAGGACAAGCGCGACCGAGCTGTCGCAGTTATTACTACTTACGCAAACGCGCCCGCTGCAGAGAGCGAAGTGACCGTCGTGTGCGTTGTTAGGCCTGCCTCAACGCAAACTTGGCGGTGAAAGCACAAAACGTACGAACCAACTCTATCACGAGATAAGCGCGCGCACGGGCGACGACGCCCTGTACCTCTTCCTTTCTCACACCGAGGAAGACAAAGTCAACTGCCTTATAGACCAGAGCACGCCTATCTCGCACCCAGGCGCCTAGGCTCCCGGCGGCATACTCTCGCACCCAGACGCCATGTTTGTATAGAACTGCCAAGGCGTGTATCTGTTACATGGTAAGCGGCGTGTCCGGGACCTTAAAATACGAGAAAGCGCCTATCCACGCCGCTCCCGCTTACAAGAAGTCGTCTGGGCACCACTGCGCTGTCTTTGGATGCGAAAACAATCAGCGCAAGAGGAAGATATCACTCAGCACTGTCTGTGAAGATGACAACACAACATGGGAGTCGTGCCGGTGCGGTGTTTTCAGATTGCACAGATTTCCATCCGCAACGAAAAACGACGAGCTCCGCCGCCAGTGGATAATTGCAATCAACAGGAAAAACTACGAGCCCAGTAAAAGTGTACGAGTAAGTACACTTACTGCGTGTTAAGTACACTTACTGTGTGTATTCAAGCGTGACGCCAGCTATTTCGCTTTACAGCAGTAATTTGCGCGCAGTATGCCTGTAGTATGCGGCACAAAATCATTGCCGTACTCTTTCGCAGGCCGCATGCCAATAATAGGAGATATTACCACTCACGCGTGCACGCACACTGAGCACGTTTAGTACAAATGTAACGGCGTACTGTCGCGATGCAAAGAAACGTGAACAGCGGAAAGCGTGCCTTTCGATTCAGTCGAACTGCGACATGCCTTGACTGTCGCTAGGCGAATCTATGCTTTCAGCCCGCGTAGCACTACATCTTGCGCTGGCTGGCACTTTCGCACCGCGTGCACCGCGTGTGTGGGTTCCGAGTGCCAGGCGTGACTGGCAAATGATATACATATGCGCTGCATGAGCGCAAGCCGGAGCGGGATTCTAGCGCTACGGTGACGCCGGCTGAAAGCACTAGATTTGCCTAGCGACAGTCAAGGCATGTCGCAGTTCGACCGAGTCGAAAGCCACGCTTTCCGCTGTTCACGTTTCTTGGCATCGCGATAGTACGTACCTGGTAAAGTTGCTTCCGCAGTCGGCAATGCACGTGCTGTAGACATTCCGGACCGTCGAGGAAGGTCTTCTCGACGTTTCACAAGAAAACAGCACAAATTTCCAGGCGAGGAAAAGCGCGAGACATGCTTACAGCCATACTCGGGCTGGGAAGTTTCGCGTTTGAACTGCGGAGCGTCTGCTAGCCTGGCAGTTCCAGGTGTTGCTTCGCCGCGCATGCAACAGATGGCGCGACGTGCGGCCTATTATGGCGGCACACACTGAACTCGCTGTGTTCTGGTGTATACGCCAGGCGTATAAGTCGGCCCTGTCCCTTCCCACATCCACCTCAACGGATCGGCTACTGTCGATGAGCGTCCACAACTCCCTTACGGAGCTGACAGAGGCCCATAGCACGGCCCAGCTCCTCCGTCTCTCTCGCACACGGCCGGGTCGCGTACTTCTCTCCACCCTTAAAATCTCCCCTCTTATGCCTCTTCCCACCTCACTGCCCATCCCTTCCCACGTCTCCTTCCTTCTAGCCATTGATCCCCCTCCCCTAAGAATATGCATCCTGAACACCACCCCCTCCCGTAGAGCAGCGCGAGCCTCCGCACTCTGGCGTAAGTTCGGACGGCAACCCGCCGTGGCTTATGTGGATGCCGCCCCGTATCGCCACTACGCCGCCCATGCCCTCGCAGTCACCGACAACTCCCTCCGACCTACCATTACTGCCTCCGTCTGTACTTCCACCTCTGTCGAGGCTGACGAGGCAGCTATTGCCCTCGCCATAACACAAACCTCAGCAGAATACATTTTCACCGACTCTAAACCCGCGGTATACAACTACGCGGTTGGACGGTGGCACCCCCGGCCGCAGGCATCTTGCGGTCTGGCACCATTCCCTCTAGCCCGATTTATATCATCTGTGTACCCGCTCACGCGGGTCATCCTGGCAACGAGGCGGCCAATTCTATCGCTCGCGATTCGACCAACCGAGCAAGCCCGCCCCCGCCGGGAATAGATACGCGCGACGCGCTCCTCACGTACCACGACATCACATTGCACTACCGCCTCTCCCGCCTCACTTTTCCCCCACCACACCAATCCCTCTCCCAGCACCAACAACACCTGTGGCGCCAACTTCAGGCCCACACATTCCTTACTCCCGCACATTTTGCCCTCTTCCACCCCGGAACGTACTCACCGGTCTGCCGCTTATGTGACAGCTCCATCGCCAACTATCAACACATTAAGGTAGCTGAAGTTTAAAGTTTGACGGAAGCCCGTCTGGTCGGGATGATACATGGTGAAGGGTATAAAACCCCGAGGCTTTACTGCGCCGACCAAAGTAAAAATTAAAACACAGAGAAAAAAGACGTTTCGGCTCCCACACGGGAGGCTTGTTCACAAATGAAATGAATAACATGTGTCAAGCTCATGGTGCGTATTGGCTCCCGGCGTCCCACATCCCCACAGCGCATGCGCGTCCTTTCCCCCCTCTCTCCTCTAGGAATCCTCTACTCTACGGAGCGGCTCCCGCGTCCCACACCCCCCACAGCGCATGCACGTCATCTCCTCCTCTCCTACGGTCCCCCCTTCCTTTCCTCTAGGAATCCTGTACGGGAGCGGCGCGCACGACAGGTGGTGTGACAGCTGCATACTCCGCTGGGGGGCGCCATGGTAGTTCCGCCGTATGAAAATGACGGAGCGCGCGCGCCTCATTCTCTCTCCTGTGCAGCGCCGCGATGAGCGCCCGGACCGCTGCCGTGAAATGAGAGCGGCGACGTTCCTCCCGCTCAAGCTAATTATCTCGCCGCTGCTTCGCATCCACGCATGGTTCCCTTAAGCGGGAGATGGGGAATTTTTTTACTTTAAGCGGGCCTTTTTTTTTAAATGCGAAGCATCTTATGCTCGGGGCTTTGTCCGTCCCTCCCACGTCCCCCGTCCCGCGTCCCCCGTCCCGCCTCCTGCGTCCGGCCACTTTCATGAAGTAGGGAAGCACCCATTATGCGAACCAGAACACTGTAGTAATATGAAGGCCGTCAAACACTACTACAGTCATCAGAGTCATGACCGAGAGCACAGAGAGGCTGCTTAGCAATGGATAGGCAGGTGGTGACTGTCGCCCAGGTTGACCCCATTCCTTGATCTTGCTTGCATGTGTTTGGAGGGGGCTTAGTCCGTCCCCTCCTTCCCGCGTCCCTTCCCCATCTCTCTCCTACGCTCACCCCCTTTCTCTCCTCTAGGAATCATCTACTCTACGGAGCCGGCACCGCGTCCCACAGCGCGTGCCCCTCTCCTCTCCTACGCTCACCCCCTTTCTATACTCTAGGAATCATCTACTCTACGGCCCGTCAACATCCCCACAGCGCATGCGCGTCCTCTCCTCTAGGAATGCTCTGTTCTACGGGAGCGGCTCCCGCGTCCCACACCCCCACAGCGCATGCACGTCTCCTCCCCCTCTTTCTCCTCTCCTACGGTCACCCCGTTCTCTCCTGTGGAATCCTCTACGGAGCGGCGCGCACGACAAGTGGTGTGACAGCTGCATACTCCGCTGTGGGCGCCACGGTAGTTCCGCGGTATGAAAATGACGGAGCGCGCGCGCCTCATTCTCTCTCCTGTGCAGCGCCGCGATGAGCGCCCGGACCGCTGCCGTGAAACGAGAGCGGCGACGTTCCTCCCGCTCAAGCTAATTATCTCCCCGCTGCTTCGCATCCACACATGGTTCCCTTTAGCGGGAGATGGGGCAGTTTAGCGGGAGATGGGGCGCGTGCTCTGTGGGACGCGCGTCCTCTCCTCTCTCACCCCCTTTCTCTACTCTGGGAATCCTTTACTCTACGGAACCCACGTCCCGCATCCCCACAGCGCATGCGCGTCCTCTCCCGCCTCTCTCCTACGCTCGCCCCCCCTTTCTTTCCCCTAGGAATCCTGTACTCTACGGAGCGGTTCCCGCGTCCCACAGCGCATGCGCGTCCCCCTCCCTCTCGTCTCCCCTACGGTTCCCCCCCGTTCTGTCCTCCAGGAATCCCTCTACGGGGCTTAGTCCTTCCCGCGTCCCACACCACCACAGCGCATGTGCGTCCCCTCCCCCCTCTCTCCTACGCTCACCCCTTTCTCTACTCTAGGAATCCTCTACTCTACGGAGCGGCGCCCGCGTCTGACATCCCCACAGAGCACGCGCGTCCTCTCCCCCTCTCTTCTACGCTCACCCCCTTTCTCTCCTCTAGGAATCCTGTACTCTACGGAGTGGTTCTCGCGTCCCGCACCCCCCACAGCACATGCGCGTCGCCTCTCCTACGGTGCCCCCCCGTTCTCTCCTCTAGGAATCTTCTACGGAGCGGCGCGCACGACAGGTGGTGTGACAGCTGTATACTCCGCTGGGGGCGCCACGGTAGTTCCACGGTATGAAAATGACGGAGCGCGCGTGCCTCATTCTCTCTCCTGTGCAGCACCGCGATGAGGGCCCCGACCGCTGCCGTGAAATGAGAGCGGCGACGTTCCTGCTGCTCAAGCTAATTATCTCGCCGCTGCTTCGCATCCACACATGATTCCCTTTAGCGGGAGATGGGGGAATTTTTTTTTAGAATAACTATATCAACACATATTTTAATCCTGTCCGGCACACTTGTCCCCTGCCTCTTGGCACCTCAGAAGTCCGCAGCAGTGGGATGCTGCTTTGTCCAGCACCAGGCCGGACCTCCAACTTCGGCTGGTGACTTGGGTGAAGGACGTCGCGGCTAGGGCACTGCCTGGACGCCACAAACGGCAGCCTGAAGGCCGCCCACAACGTTGCTTTTTAATTTGTTAAAATATTATTTTACATTTTGGACTTCACAAGAATAAAGTTTTTACCAGCACCACCCTGTACGGCAAAGTAGAGGTAATAAAGGTAGGAGAGGCACGTGCATCGCGCCGAGTGGAACGACGACGTTTAAAGCGCGCCCTGCGCGCCATCGCACTGGTAATTTAGAGAACACGCTGAGGTGTCCTCAAGCTTTCCCTACTGCCAGCGGTAAGTAGCTCGCTGTTAGTACGCTTCAAGACGAACGCTTCAGGCCCGAGCTATGTAACGCCGCGCACTGCATAGCGAGGGATCGCAGGTTGGAATTCTCGGTGACGCGCTTCGAAAAATATGTTTCTGTATTATTGTGATAGCAATTATACGGCCGTCTGTCGCCGTCTGTCACCGTCATGTGCCGAATATTAATATGTATGTGTATATATAAAACGGCGTAAAGAAAAATAAAACAGTAGAAAAAATTCCAAAGCACCTGACCGGGGTGTCGAACCAGCGACCTCTCGCTTAGCAGCCCGCTGCGCTCGACAACACAGCCACGCGCCAGGCTAGAGCCCGCGTTATAACGGCGAGCTATTTGTATGCACCATTTACCGTTCGCGGTATGCAGACCTCGGAGGAGCTTGACCGTGTTTTCTATCTCGCAACCCCATTACATTTTCTTTCAATTTGAAAAACTGCCCTTGAGACGCACACAAAAAAGTGGCCCCCCTTTTGTACCCGCTCACGATGTGGAAGGAAAAAAAAAAAGCGGGCAGATCGCACGCGCTCTGGGAATCGATGTAATGCGAAGCAGCCAGGAAGGAGCAAATCATGCTTTACATAATATGCATGTCATGTTTTACATGTAAGGACCTGCATTTATGTTCGTCATACAGTCACGTCGCGCAATACCAATTTTGGTGTATATCAAGGTAGCGAACTGGACGCAAGCGCATCATGAGCGTGGTATGTAAATGGCGTTGTAGATGACATGCATGCCAAGATTTTCATGTTACCACCTGCCGCTTATGTTCGTTATACAGTCATGTCACTCAATGCCAAATTTCGTGTATATCAAACAAACAAACGGCTGCGAACACGCCATGAGCGGGAATGCAAGCTTATGTCACTCATGACATGTCATGATTTCCATATTACCACTTGTCATTTATGTCCGCCATACAGTCACGTCCCCAATCCCAAATTTGTTGTATATCAAGCTAACGAAGTGGCCGCGAGCGCGCCATGAGCGTGGCATGCGTCATGTCGCACATGACAAGTCATGATTTCCATATTACCACTTGTCATTTATGTCCGTCATACAGTCACGTCCCTCAATCCCAAATTTGTTGTATATCAAGCTAACGAAGTGGCCGCGAGCGAGCCATGAGAGTGGCATGCAAGTCATGTCGCACATGACATGCCATGATTTCCATATTACCACTTGCCATTTATGTTCGTCTCACAGTCACATCACTCAATATCAAGTTTGGTGTATATGAAGCTAACGAAACGACCGCGAGGGCTCCATGAGCGTGGCATGTAAATCATGTTGTTCATGATATGCACGTCATTATTTGCATATTTATCACCAGTCATTTATGTTCGCCGCTAACAGTCACGTCACTCAATGCCAAATTTGGTGTATATGAAGCTGACGAAACAGCCGCGAGCGCGCCATGAGCGTGGCATGTAAATCATACTTTCAAGACAAGTTTATCATGATTTTGGCGATGCCATATATATATATACATATATATATATACATATATATAGGACTATAGGAAGTGTCACGCAGGCCCTGAGACTGTAGGAAGTACTGGAGATATGATGTATGTTTACGCTGTCCGTGGATCGGGCTTTCGTCTGGGATGGATCCCAGACGAAGGGCGGTCCTACGGCCGGAACGTCGGAATAAACTGTGCTGAAACGTACGTCGTATCTCAAGTACCTTCCTATATATATATATATATGAC